>CAUYRH010146392.1:0-13023 GCA_963574655.1 Perodicticus potto | reverse complement strand
CACATGAAAAAATGCTCACCATCCTTAATCATCAGAGAAATGCAAATCAAAACTACTTTGAGATATCACCTAACTCCAGTAAGATTAGCTCACATCACAAAATCCCAAAACCAGAGATGTTGGCGTGGATGTGGAGAAAAGGGAACACTTCTACACTGCTGGTGGGAATGCACACTAATACGTTCCTTTTGGAAGGAGGCTTGGAGAGTACTTAGAAATCTAAAAATAGACCTGCCATTCAATCCTATAATTCCTTTACTAGGTATATACCCAGAAGACCAAAAATCACATTATAACACGGATGTCTATACCAGAATGTTTATTGCAGCCCAATTCATAATTGCTAAGTCATGGAAGAAGTCCAAGTGCCCATCAACCCACGAATGGACTAATAAATTGTGGTACATGTATACCATGGAATACTATGCAGCCTTAAAAAAAGATGGAGACTTTACCTCTTTTATGTTTACATGGATGGAGCTGGAACATATTCTTCTTAGCAAAGTATCTCAAGAATGGAAGAAAATGTATCCAACGTACTCAGGCCTACTATGAAGCTAATTTAAAGGTTTCATATGAAGGCTATAACCCATCTATAGCACAAGAATATGGGAAAGGAGGGGAGGGGGGAGGTTGGGGTGGAGGAAGGGTAATTGATGGGGCCACACCTATGGTGCATCTTAGAAGGTTACAGGCAAAACTTACTAAATGCAGAATACAAATGCCTTCATACAATAAGTAAGAAAATGCCATGAAGGGTATGTTAAACAGTTTGATAAAAACATTTCAGATTGTCTATGAAACCAGCACATTGTACCCCTTGATTGCACTAATGTACGTGGCTGTGATTTAATAAAAAAAAAAGAAAGACATTTTCACCACAAAATACAGTAAATATGTGAGGTAATGGAGTTGATTATGTCGATTTGCATAATTTAATCATTTAACAATATAAACATATATCAAAACATCACATTTTACCCTATAAATACTTAATGTATACATTTTGTCAATTTAAAATAAAGTGGTAAACAATAAAAGAGAAACATATGCTCAGAGAAATAAAGGAACTTGCCTGAGACCAGACATGTAGCACGTATTTAAGGTATGCCTGACTCTCAAACTATTGCCTTTAACTATCTCACTTGCAGGAAAGCAAAGAGAAAGCAACAAGGAGAGGAAGAGGTTAAAGGTGTCAGAGTAAAAGCTGATGAGAACAAGGTCCTTCAGGAGCTGGAGATGGGTAAGTTCTCAGGAACAACTTAGGAAGTGGCAAGGTGATGGGAAAATAGCCTTCAGGAAGATGAGGGCCTTTCTTCCTCTAAGACTACAAACACTGCTGACAGAAGCCCCAGGGAGGTCAAGCCACAGTGAAATAGTAGCAAACATGCACCAGATCCAAGAAGACCTTGAAACCAATTCCAATTCTGCTGTCAAGAATAAGCTGCTTGTGTCTGATGACTCATTTCCCAGGACAAGGCCAGTTCTTGACCAGCAGCCACTAAGAATGCTGCAGTAGGGCACTACTCCACACTGGTAGGTGCTGTCACATTCGGACCATATCCACTGGCTCAAGCCACCTTTGACTTTATGTCATTAAACCATTTCATTCCATTTCACTAACAAAAGGGCAAAAAGGATGAAAGCAAAGCAAGAGTGGATGTTGAAGTTGCAAATCACTCCATAAATTTCTCTCTAAATGCATCTGAGCTGGCTGTGTATCAAGGGGAACAGTGGGCACTTTCATGCATGCACACACACACAAAAAAAATCCTGGCTGCCCCACCCTTGAAAATTATTCAAGAGTAGAAGCTCCACAAGTCTGAATTCCCAAAGCCTAAAGTAGGTGGTTTTTCCAAAGAGCTAAGTTGAATTTATCACCAGCCTTAGTCTGAATTTGCTGCACATTTCCTCCCTAATCCAAAATGTGATAAGAAACCTGCAGAACAAGAATTCATCTTCCCCAGGAAAAGGTGAACATCTCTGAGTTCAACAGAAACCACTAGAATCTAATTACATCACCTCTTTGGAAGACTTCCGGTAAAAGTGTAAAATGGAAGAGGACTGAAAGAGGCTGTTTAGCACAGCTACAATGTGACCACATTTTCTTTTTAAAAATTATACACCAAGTAGCTGCCATTTTTAGAAAAATGGCAATTTCATCTGAAATCAGACCAAGTGTCACCCTACAGCAAAAAATAAAATCCTTATTTCAAGAGCTTTGGAACCTGGTGCCCAAAGAGCAGTATTTCCTTATTATATTTGATTAATATTACTCAAGGGTAGGATGAAGGGAAGGCTGATCTGGAAAAAGAAAAGCACCTTTGTGAAGAAAAAAGAAGTATGTGGCCTTCAGGGACTAAGCACATGTTTAATTTTGTGTTTTAAACTTCTCAGCAGACTGCAGATCTATAAAGGGAATCACTGAAAGTGAAGATAACAGCAACTTACCCAGAGCATCAGGCTGTTTTCCGCAAGACAGGGCGAGAAGTGAGAAAGCAAAATCTTTGCTTCAGTTACACAAACTCCCTCTCCTTTGCAGAAAAACTTGCTAGCTGAGTTGGAGCCAGATGCTAATGCGGGAGCCTCAGCGCACAGCTCTGTGCTTGTCAAACACTGACATCTACTGCTTAGTTCTGAAATGGATGTTTATTTTTGAAAGTGATCCACTTACAGTGCCAAATACATAAATTCCCCTGTGCTTTTATTGCGGAGGATTTTTCTTCTTTGGCCCCTTTGAAAACATTAAATTATAATTTCAGTTTTAGTTTTATAAAACATACAGGTTAATTTGTATTTATGTTTTATCAAAGTTATTAGGATTGTTATTATTGGGGGGAAGCACAGGAGCTCTCTAATCAGAATTTGTTGAGTATAATCATCTTTTATATCCATAAAGCACTCACTAATCAGTTTCCAAATTGCGACGAGGAAAAGAAAAGAATGAGCAGGTGTTTCATCTCAGATATTCAACAACCCCTTGAGATAGGAAGGTCAGGATTATTCTATGTTAAATAAAAGAAAACAAAGGTCCAGGAGGTCTAGCTAGTAAACCAAGGTCACAGAGGAAGTCAGAGGTGATGCTAGTTCCAGAACCAATGTTTTCCAATTTATAAGCCAGGACTCTTATCATGGAGGCACATTTCCCTTTGTAGAAAGAAATAAATTACTCTCAGCTGCTGAGTAGAAAGGGAAAAGGCAAATGGGGACACACAAACAGTCACCCACTTGCTTTTGCTCTGTACTATTAAAACCCTGACATTAACTGAGAGTAGAGGGAGAAAGCTGCTGTGGCTGAGAGCTACACTCTATTTTAGTACATCAAGAAAGACTTGGCCTGAGCGAGAGTGAGACCCCATCTCTACTAAAATAAAATAGAAAAACTAGCCAAGCATTGAGGCAGGCTCCTATAAGTCCCAGCTACTTGGAAGGATGAGGCAAGAAGGACTGCTTGATCCCAGGAGTTTGAGATCAGAGCACTCTAGCCTGGGGCAACAGAGTGAGACTCTTTCTCCAAAAAAAAAAAGAAAGGAAGAAGGGGTGGGGAAGAAGAGAAGGGAGGAGGGGAAGGGAGGGAGAGGAGAGACTCGGCTAAATCTAATGAACCCATTGTTAACCTTCCCCTCCAGCATACCAGAATCTGCTACCCCAATGAAGTGAAGAAGTTGTTCTTTAAGAACACACTGAACTGTCATCTAAAGACTTTGAGAGCCAGTTATTTACCGAATGCCCAAGTTCACCTACCTTCCCTCAACCAGAGCATGGAGTTACATCCTGATGATCCTAATTATCACAAAAACTTCCTAATTATCATGAAAACTAGAGGTACAAGAAAAACCCTGGGACAAGGGAGCATACCTGAGGTCAGGGTGAATAGATTATAAACTTGCTACATTTTTCTCTTCTGTAACTTGCCAAATTGTTGGAATTGTACATGGGGATATTTATTCCCCAGAAAAATCAGCTGGGATTCTAAGAGAGCAGTTGAACCACAGAGGTTGGAACATAAGTGAGGACTTCATAAATGTTTCCAGAAATGAAAATATTGCCATGAGATTGTCAGAGAGCAGAGAGTATGGACCTTCTGCCTTAGAACTGTGACCAAACCTGTACTGCTACCACTTTGCTAGGAGAGGGGGAACTTCAGCATGTTGTGAGCTCAAGGTAGTGGGGCCTTGAGACTAGTCAACCAGAAAATTGGGGAGTGCAAATTAACTTTCAGTGTTTAGATAGCTCTATTCTACAGCATCTCTTTCTCTAGAAAAATAATGTATCAATTTCTACCATTAATGTCTATTTTGCATGGCAAATTAAAAGGAAGTGTAACTGCTCTTTTCCCACTCCTAGGGATCTTATCCCAACTCAAGGGCCTGACTTGACTTCTCTTTCCTAGATCTTTCTGGTAATAACAATAGTAACAACTAACACTAACACAGCAGGTGCTATTCAAAGGGCTTCATGTGTATGAATTTATTAATCCTCACAACAACCCTTCCAGGTTGTTTCTATTATCCCCACTTTAGATATGTAAATTAAAGCACGGGGATTAAGTAATTTAACCAAGATTGCACATCT
The DNA here is from genome assembly GCA_963574655.1 of Perodicticus potto. Lineage (NCBI taxonomy): Eukaryota > Metazoa > Chordata > Mammalia > Primates > Lorisidae > Perodicticus > Perodicticus potto. The sequence goes on along the minus strand of CAUYRH010146392.1, from coordinate 8,448 downwards.
TCTAAGTGATAGGACTGGGGTCTAGAATTTAAACCTAGGTCTTCCAATTTCCGTGCCCACTCCCTTAACCTCTATCAGTGGTTCCTAAAGTGTGGTCCTTGTACCAGCACCATTAGCATCATTCGGGAACAAAGTTCTCCACCCTTTCTCCTCCCAACTTGCCACCAAATGCTACTGAAATAAAAACTCTGGAGTTTTTTTGGTTTGTTTGTTTGTTTGTTACCTTACTTTCACAACCCATGGAAAGTGATTCTGATGGACATGACAGTTTTAAAACTCATGCCATATATGATACCACCTGTGTTTAAATGGTATTTGGGAGTGTAAAACATTCATCTCATAAAGGGCCCTCTTCCCAGACAGGGTACGACTCCATCACTTGCTGTTTGCCATTTTCTTTATAAAAATGGAGCATGAGGAGGTAATTCAGTTTGATTGGACTTGGATTAAGCATGCATATTTGGGCATCACTCCTTAGGCCTAGCAAAATTCCAAGATGAAATTTGGTAACAGTAGATCCATTTTTCAGATGCAGAAATCAAAGCCATTTAAGTCTTTAGAGAATTAAGCTACAAAACACCTTAATCATTTAGTCCGTTCTCCCTATTCCAGAAAAGTAAACACAAACAGCGTGAGGCTGGTAATTGGTTATCTCCACAGAAAGAAAAATATCTGGAGATGAAGGGAGAAAATAATCTCTGAGACTTGGATTTCAGAGTTGGAGTCTTTCAATCCAGGCTTCACTTAACCTCCTTTATTCTCTTTCTTTCCCTATGACATTCCCCCCATGGTCTTTATCTCAAAAGGACCCAGCACAGCATTTCCCAAAGGGTGTGGGTATTTTTAAGACTCCAATGCTGTGAGATGTTTTGCAAAAAAAGGGTTACAGAGTCAGATCAAATTTATTGAGCTTTTCCTAAAAGCCAAGAAACATTTTAAGCACTTAATATGTACTGATATTACAACTACCCTATGATGCGAATATTACCATTATCATACCCACTTGACAGATACGGATATCTGGGCCACACAACTAGGCAAAATGACCTTTTACAAGGTCTCATAAGTAGTAGATGGCATATCCTAGCTGGGTTCTAAGCTCTCTAAACTAAGCAATTCAGCCATCAGAAACCTGCACTCGTAACTCCATACTTTACTGCCTCTCTTTGAGTAATTCTATAGGTTTCATCTATGATTTTCCTCTCTCAAAAAATCTACATACACATGAGCCACTGGGGAGTCCTGAAGTACAGAAATATGCTTACATTGTATAACCAAATGTCTGCCAAACTTACTTGATCTGGGAATCTTCTTTTGTATAACACCTGTTAAACTTCTCGAGAACAACTGGTCATAGAAACACATTCTGGAAAAACCTAGCGTGGCCTAACTCAGGAAGACCACTCTCTCATTAATCTTTAAGCCATTGTGAAAAGACAGGTGGAATAATTAAAAACTTTGTATGTGTGTATGTCTTAGAACAGTGCCTGAAATAGAATAACTGCTACATAAATGTTTACTCTTGTTGCTGGTGGTGGTGGTCAGTGGTATCATTCTCCACAAGTACCTAATAATGCCTTTACCACATCTTTGGTTAACTTTGAAGGATAAAAAAGACAATTGGACCATCATGAGGAAAAGTTTATTTCTCTTGGATTAGACAGATACAGTTTGTATCACTGACAGCCAAGGCATCATGCCACCACCTGAGCCCTTGCACGGGCAATACTTTGTAACAGGGAACAACAACACACCATGCTCTGTAAGACAAATGACTAGCCATCTCAGGGCATATTGTTAATATTGGGTAGCTTCTCACACCCCTACCTTATCCTTTGGAAGCTCCAAACTGTGTATCTTCTTCTTCCAATTCTTCCTGGAAGTTTTAGATTGTTTGCTTGAGTGTCTTCAAACAGTCAGATGGAGCTTTGGCATGGTATTCAGAAATCTCTCTTTCAAATCTCTGTGCTTCCAGGAATGTTTCTTGATAGTACTTAATATTGAGCTTGTAGGGTTTGGGAGCAGAAGACAGGGATCAGGAAGAGGCAGGACTCTACCTTTGACAATTACCAACTCTCATCTTGGGGAACAGGAGTTAAAAGGGCCTCAGACTATTGGATTATTGTGATCAGTCTGTCCACTCGTGTTGAGTTACTAACATAATCTATAATTCCCCAAACCATACTAGCTATAGGTGAAAGTAGGATATGAATGTGTATAAATAGCATTTCTTTGGTTTTCACCCAAACCTATCATTATGATATCTCTAAATCCTCCACTTATTTCTAATAATGACTAGGAATCGTCTCTAATCTACTCATGAAGAAGTCTTCCTCGCTTTATGAATTTACTACCTGTAGAAGCCACATCACAGGTACCTCTTCACTGCTACCAGTGTCCACCATGATAGGTGAGGGCATTAATGTCTATACCAAGTATACTGCTTCACCCTGTTTTCAAAGCCCCCAGGACCACATCAAGCCACTGGCACTGCCATATATTGCTCTTAAAACAACATGGCACCAGGTGCTACTGCTGTGCCAATTTCTGGAAGCTGGGTAGCTTCTGCAACTATGTGCTGCCCCCTGGTGTCACCGGTGTGCTAAAGCCTTCCAAGTGCCAAAAACTCAGTTCTGTTCCCTGGAAATCCCATGTGCCAAAGTTAGCTATGGTCTGAGCTAACTGTCAAATTAGGTAGGCATCAAATCTGTGCCACCTTATATTCCTTCCAGCGTCTCACAGAGATCTTTAGAGAAACTACAGTTTTTTTATGCTTGTATTTTTCTTTTAATTTCAGCATCTCTTTACCTGAGATTTATACACATCCTTGGGAAACTACACCAAATGGTAAACCTGAATGGTGGGCAACAGAGTATACTCAGATTTGCTGCAACTCTCTAACAACTAAGCCTCTAGTTTTGGACCTAGTATGCATACGTGGTTCACTTTCTAGGAGACACCTTAGCAGTCCATGGGGAAATAAGACGGGATGTTTCTTTACAATTTGCCCAGAGATATCTAAATCCCACTAGAGAACCTACCCTTGGCTGTCACCAGGCTCTCTTCTGCAAGAGATTTTATTCTCAGCACATCAGTCTTGCAGACCAATCTGAAAGAGTGTAGGAAGATACATTGAACTAGGCAGTAAACAACCAGAATTCAAATTCCACTTCTTTCTTTTATCAGCCACATAAGCCCTCTTTTACCTGCTAACAGCGTACAAACTGACAATAATATTTTCAGAAAATATTAGTTGAGTTCTTACTAGTTGCTCTGCACTTTTCACATTATCTCACTCCTCACAATAACCCTACAAGATGTGCGTAACTAAGCCTGTTTTATAAATGTGGAAAACAGAAGCTTAGTGAGGATCATACTTATTCAAGTCATACATCTCGGAAGTGATGGCTCTGGGATTCAAATTGAGGTCTGATGCCAGAAACTATGATTTTTCCACAGACCATACTGCCGTACTTATATAAATAGCTATAATATAAGGTAGAAAAATCATTCATAAGGTGTAGATGACGTGCCAAAGAATAAAATGAGATGCATATGAAACTGTTTTATAAACAGTCAAGCTTGACACAATTGTAAGATGTTTCTGTTATTATCATTAGGGTAACTGCTCTATAAAATATGCTGGTGGTAAAATTACATCTGTAAATAGGAGTTAACCAAGCCTAGTGAAGTAAAAAAGAAAGGAGTATTTAATTTCAGCTGCAACAGATCATTGGAAGGCAATTGGTACCTCAAATTCAATCACTATTCTAAACAGGCTAGCATCTGTATATGGGCGTGGGTAACCTATGTGAACAGATCAAGAGCCTCCAGAACATAATGGTACCACCTGAGCAGAATGAAAATGAGGTCAGCTTATTGCAATATGCTGGATGGGCCTCTTGAGAGGACATATTTGGATGGGCTATTAACATCACTTGGTGAAGCAGGGCCTTGCTCAGGATGGTGACCACTATAAGTAAGACCATGTACCCAGCAGGGTGAGAGGAGCTGAGCTTTGAATGCAGAATGACAAAGAGACCTTTGTGGTGAGCTCAGGTGTAATAATCATAACTTATACAAACTGAGCATCTATTATGTGCCAAGCACTCAGCTAAGCATAGAGTACACTTAAAGTTATCACATTGTGATTAAATCAATTGTATTTGATTTAAGGACATAAGTTTTGAAGTAATACAAGACATTATCCACTTCACCGTTGTCAAGTTAATTAACCTCTGAGACTCAGTTTCCTCATCTATAAAGTGGAGCTCATAGTGCCTACCTCATAGAGTTATCATGAAATTAAATAAGTTAATACGCTTAATGTAGTAAAATAATTAATATCACGTAAAAATTTAATAAATGATAAACAATGTTGTTTCTGACATTGTGATTATTAGCATATAATATATAATAATGTTGAAAATTTGTTATTATATTTTCTGCTGAAACTTCAGTAGACTTCGAGAATGTGGTACTAGAAAGTGTATTCTAGGCATAATAGTTACTATTGCATAACAAGTAATTTCAGAGTTTAGCACATTTATTTCAGTTTCTGTGGGTCGGGAATCTTGGCATGGCTAAACTGGGTCCTCTGCTTTAAGATCTCTCACAGACTATAATTAAAGTGTTGACCAGAAGTAAGGTTTCATCTCCAAGCTTGAATGAGGATCTACTTCTTAACCCTTTCATGTGGTCATTGGCAGGATTCAAGTCGTCATTGGCTATTGGACCAGCGTTCTTCACTGGCTGGTTCTTCACCCTCCATTCCTTGCGAAATGGGCCCCTCCACTATGGTATTTTGTTTCATCGAATCCAGTAAGAGAGTCAGGTAGCAAAGCAGATGTCATAGTCTTATAACCTAAGCACAGAAATGATATCCCATCACTTTTTCTGTGTTCTACTTCTTAGAAACAAGTCCTTCAGCCCAGCTTACACTCAAAAAGGTTTACACAAGGGCATGTATACCTGAAGGTGGGATTCACTATGGACCATTTTAGGACCATTCTACCACACTGGAAAAGGTAATAAACGCAAAAGTCAAAGAGAAACCTCTAAAGGGCTTTAGAGTATAAAATTAAGATTTAAACTTAATTGTGAAAATAAGTATAGCCTATTAGGGGAGCAATTAATAAGGAAATATATTCCTTTGTGTCTTGGAAATTTTGTTTGCTTCAGTGATAATAAGGGGATCATTTCCTTTAGTGGGCATTTAGTTTTCTTAAGTTCATTTTATAATTAGATTTTAATCATCAATCATATCCACTGTACTGATGAGGAAACTATAGCTCTGAAACCATAGTAACTTGTTCAGGGTCCCTAAGAACAAAGTTGTATTGGGATCCAAGTCTGTCCAAGTCTAAAATTTATTCCTTCTCTGCTATACCAGGTTGCTGCACACACACATTTAGTAAATTAGCATGATTTATTCCAATTTGGTGTTAACATTTTAGTTTTATTCAATGCCTTACTTTCAACTAAACACACATATATCCTGCCTTTACCACCCATACCCATAATCCTTTCCATAAATTTTATCCCCTCAAAAACTGGCAGTGGTAATTGTTTATAAATTTAACCCCAACTATTTATAACTGATAGCAAAACATCTCTCTTTTTTCAATAAATAGATGATATTTTGTTTTCCTGTGGTCATCAGGTGCTAGGTATATTTTGTTAATGTGCTTTGAGGGAAAATGGTTTATTTTCTATTAGGATTTCTTTCTTTCTTTCTTTCTTTTTTTTTTTTTTTTTGAGACAGAGTCTCACTATGTCACCCTAAGTAGAGTGCTGTGGCGTCACAGCTCACAGCAACCTCCAACTCTTGGGCTTAACCTATTCTCTTGCCTCAGCCTCCCAAGTAGCTGGGACTATAGGCACCCACCACAATGCCCAGCTAATTTTGGTTGTAGTTTTCATTGTTGTTTAGTAGGCCCGGGCTGGTTTAAAGCCCGCCAGCTCCAGGGTATGTGGCTAGCACCCTTAGCTTCTGACCTACCTGCGCCAAGCCTAGGATTTCTTTTATTATCTTGGCCAGGGTGCAGGGAGCTAGATTTTCAGCATGATTCATAATTTGTATACATTAAGAGTTCAGAGTACCTTCATATTAAAGGGCAAAAACTGAGACCAGAGGAGTTAGCATGGAAGTAGCATGGAATAACTCACATTCCACTGCAAGGATATTTTAAAAATCAAAACAGAAATTTTGGAGGCATACAAATATCTATCATTGACTGAGCACCCAATGCATACATATGAGGAACTAAGTTCATATGAGACAGAGTGGGATACAACACTTTATAAGACATAGGAGAGCCCTGCACTCAGGAAGCAATGTCATCTAACATATATCCAAGAGAGCATGAGTCCCTCAAAGCAGGCACTTCCAGATGGAGTCACTTCCTATCCAGAGCAACTGTTTGACATTGCAAAATGAATTCTGTACTGTGTCAGGTTTTTCATGCATATATAAAATATCATATCTATCCTGTTCTCATCTGTGGCTTGGCTAGTAGGCTTTCTCGGATCTTGTTAGATGACAGTATTTGCCAAGGCAGGATTTCTGAGTTAGACTGGAAACATCAGTATGTATCATATACTTCCATTTATGGTTTAAGGGTATGTATAAATACTCTGGTTTCTCTTCAGATCCTACAAATCATTCACCTTTTAAGGATGTATGTGGATATATATATATGACAGTATATGCTAAGAAAAACTTTTGGGAAGATATGCAAAACATGATAGCTGCCTCTGAGGGGGGGAATGGAATATTGGAAAACTGTGGAACTGGAATGGAAAAGGAGATTCACTTTTCACTGTATGCTTACTTATATAATTTGAACTTGTTACCATGCTTATGTATTATTTTTTACTTAAAATTTACTTGAGATAATTTTCAAATATTTGAGAAATAAATCAAAAGTTCTTAACTTAGGTATTCACATCAGGATTTCTTATTGAGATTTTGTCAAAATACACAGAACGGCAATTTAACTTTAATAGCAGGGGCTCTGGAGTCACATCACATGGATTTGAATACCTCCACTACTGGGCAAGGCACAGGGCAACTTAATTGACCTCTTTAAGCCTCAATTTCCTCCTCTGTAAATGGTAGCTCTTCTATAAAGCATGCTTTGCTGAGAGAGCTGGGATGAAAGAAGGAGGCCTTGTCAAGGGCTGGTCTTTCCTGGAACTTGATTCAAAGGGTGATATAAAGAGAAAACGTCCTGATCTGTTATCTTACATTACCAGATGTGAATAGAGATAAGAATCACATCATGTCTAGAGATTTAAAATTAACAAGCAGTAATTATGGGACTTGTTTCCCCAAGGCCTCAGTTGCTATTACCAATAGTCCCTATGCCTCTGCTTTGTTTCAAAATGGACTCTATTGATAGTTGAAAGAGGAAACGTGTTTCTAACCTTACTAAGACTTCAGTGGTGAAGAGAAGTTAGATAATACTATTTTCCCTTCATCCCTTAGAAATCAAAAAACCATGGATCGGCACCTGTAGCTCAAGCGACTAAAGTGCCAGCCACATACACCAGAGCTGGCGGGTTCAAATCCAGCCCGAGCCTGCAAACAACAATGACAACGACAACCAAAAAATAGCCGGGTGTTGTGGCAGGCTCCTGTAGTCCCAGCTACTTGGGAGGCTGAGGCAAGAGAATCGCTTGAGCCCAGGAGTTGGAGGTTGCTGTGAGCTGTGATGCCACAGCACTCTACCCAGGGTGACAGCTTGAAGCTCTGTCTCAAAAAAAAAAAGAAGGAAGGAAGGCGAGAGAGAGAGAGAGAGAGAGAGAGAGAGAGAGAGAGAGAAAGAGAGAGAGAAAGAAAGAAAGAAAGAAAGAAAGAAAGAAAGAAAGAAAGAAAGAAAGAAAGAAAGAAAAAGAGACCAGCTCGACTTTCTGATATTAGAGCAGAAAAGGGGAATAGGATGGGCTGAGAACTGGTCAAACCTCCACACAGCTGGGCAGAAGAGTCCTAGGTACCAAGTTGCCCTAGTGGGCTGGATGACAGGCAAGGAGGGGGACCTACAACGCCCACCAGAGGCTCAAATAGCCAAAAAGGCTGGATAACTGCTGAGGAGACACCTGTGCCTTGGTGTCTCCTTCACTTTACACCTATGACTAAATGTGGAATCCCCATTTCCTACGCCTAGGTCAATTTCTTGTGAATTTCCTAGGCCTCATTTCTATGAATGGACTGTATCCATTCATTGATAAACTCATTCACCTTGCCCCAGGCGGAAGCGACTGTATTCATTCATTTCCTGGCCTAGGAACCCATACACCTATATATACCCTGAGGCTAAAGGCCTAAAGGAGGAGACGGGGAAAGACCGGGAGAGGAACGGAGAGAGCTTCTCTCTCCCCACTTGAACTCTCTCCCTCTACCAGGAGCTTTAGTGTTTTCTGTATTCTTTTCTGTAAATCAATTCT
>CAUYRH010146391.1:0-26937 GCA_963574655.1 Perodicticus potto | reverse complement strand
GTGTCAGTTTTATGCAGGCCCTGTAGAATAAGGTGGAAAGGATTCTTACTCTATTTTCATTTTTTTTTTCTTTTGAGACAGAGCCTCAAGCTGTCACCCTCGATAGAGTGCTGTGACATCATAGCTCACAGCAACCTCCAACTCTTTTTTGTTGCAGTTTGGCCAGGGCTGGGTTCAAACACTCCATGACATCACAGCTCACAGCAACCTTCAGCTCTTGGGCTTAGGCAATTCTCTTGCCTCAGCCTCTTGAGTAGCTGGGACTACAGGTGCCCACCACAAAGCCTGGCTGTTTTTGTTGTTGTTGTTGTTGCAGTTTGTGGGGGGCCGGGTTCAAACCCGCCACCCTCAGCATATGGGGCTGGCATCTTACTGACTGAGCCACAAGCACCACACCCTTGATCACTTCTAAGAGTTTTGTAGTTGAGTCCCTGGGGTTTTCCAGGTATACAATCATATCATGTGTAAAGAGTGAAAGTTTGATTTCCTCTAACCCTATATGGATACCCTTGATCACCTTCTCTTGCCTGATCACAATGGCTAGGAATATTAAAAAGCAGTGGAGACAGTGGGCAACCTTGCCTGGTTCTTCATCTGGGTGGAAATGTTATCAATTTTACTCCATTCAAAATAATATTGGCTGTGGGTTTGCTGTAGACAGCCTCTATCACTTTAAGAAATGTCCCATCTATACCTATTTTCTTAAGTGTTCTGATAATGAAAGGATGCTGGATATTATCAAAATTTTTCTCTGCATCAAATGAGAGAATCATATGGTCTTAGTTTTTATTTTGTTTGTGCCATATATTATCTTTATAGATATATGTATGTTAAACCAGCCTTGAGAGTCTGGGATAAAACCCACTTGGTCATGGTGTATAATTTTTTTATGCATTGCTGGATTTTGTTTGCTAGGATATTATTGACTATTTTTGCATTGATAGTCATTAGAGATATGGGTCTATAATTTTCTTTTCTTGTTGGGTCTTTTCCTGGTTAGGAGATCAGGGCGATATTTGCTTCATAGAATGTGTTGGAAAGTATTCCTTTTTCTTTTATGTTTGGGAAAAGTTTAAGTAATGTAGGTAGTAGTTCCTCTTTAATGGTTTGGTAGAATTCTGATGTGAAGCCATCTAGTCCTGGACATTTCCTTTTGGACAGATTTCATATAGTTGATGCTATTTTAGAACTTGATATAGGCCTGTTCAACATTTCCACTTCTTTCTGACTAAGTCTAGGAAGGTGGTGTGCTTCCAACTATTGGTCTATTTTCTTTAGGTTTTCATATTTCTGAGAATAGAGGTTTTTGTAATTTTTTTCAAATGGAAGTTTTATATCTTTTTTTATTTTACATACACATGTGTTTATTAGGTTTCCACTTTTTGCCTTCACAGAACTAAAAGGGCTTAAAATTTAATAACAATAACAATGTTTAAGATAAGCACTAGAAACAAAAACCTCATAAATAATGAATGAAGATAAATATATTCAGAAAAGAAATCAGACGATTACTACATTGAAATATTAAGCAATATTAACAATAATAATGCAAAGAAAGTAACATTCACATTGTCAAATAAAAGTATGTCTATTATAGAATGCTTTGACTCTGAGGCTCAGTATGGAGTCATTAGTTAACTTCTTATTTTTTTTCCAATGTCTCAAAAAATAGAAAACTAATATTTATAAATAAAAGTAAAAGATAATTTCAAAAAATAGATCAAGCCAAATCTTATAGACAATAGAAAAAGAAGAAATACTTCAAAATCATTCTACTTAATCTGGATACACCTGATATTAAAATTGGAGAAAATATATTGTTATGAAGAGAAAATACAAACATATTTCACTTATAAATGAGGATTCAATATCCTAAACAACATATTAACAAGTTGAATTAAAGTTTAATGTTTAAGTAATATACTTTTGGTCACAATTAAAAACTTCATTATCATTTTGTTTCAAAAATTTGGTGATTTCCTTCTTAATCTCATCTTTGACCCAGCCATCATTCAGTCTAAGATTATTTAGCTTCTATGACTTTGTTTGAGTATGAAGATTCTTGTTGCTGTTGAGTTCAACTTTTATTCCACAGTAGGCTGAGAAGATACAAGGAATAATTTCTATACTTTTAAATTTGCTAAGGTTAGACTTGTGTCCTAGGATATGATCTATTTTGGAGGATGACCCATGGGCTGATGAGAAGAATGTATATTCAGTTTTATTAGGGTGAAATGTTCTGTAGAGGTCTATAAAGTCCATTTGTTCAAGGGTCAGGTTTAAGTGAAATATTTCTTTGTTTAGTTTCTTCTTAGAGGATCTATTCAAAACTGTCAAAAGGGTGTTAAAATCTCCAACTATTATAGTGCAGGAAAATATCAAGCTGTTCATATCCATTAGGGGCTGCTTTATGAATTGAGGAGCATTCTGGTAGGGTGCATAAATGTTCATTATTGAAATCTCTTTGTATTGGATGTTTCCCTTGACAAATATGTAGTGACCTTCCTTATCTTTCTTCATCTTTGTTGGTTTAAAGCCAATTGTATCTGCTACTAAAAGTGCAACCCTTGATTTTTTCTGGTTTCCATTTGTCCATATTATACAAGTCCATCCCTTCACCCTGAGTCTCCTTTTATCCTTTAAGGTAAGTTGAGATTCTTGTATACAACATATATCCAGTCTGAGTTTATGTATCCAGTCAGCCAGCCTGTGCCTCTTTAGAGGACAATTTAAACCATTCACATTAATTGAGAGAATTGGTAGGCCTGGTTGTGTTTTGGGTGTCATGATTTTTGGATGTCCAGTGGACATTTTTAATCCTTTCACCACAGTGGAAGTTGGGTTTTGTTCAAAAATTTCTGGGTAAGTTTACTTTGGAGGTAGTGCATTGTGCTGGTCATTGTGGAGGATGAGTCTGAGAATATCCCAGAAAGCGTGTTTAGTTATGGCAAATTTCTTCAACATGTCAATATCCTTAAAGTATTTGATTTCTCCATCACAAATGAAACTCAGTTTAGCTGGATAGAGGATCCTGGGCTGGAAGAGTTGTTTTGTTTTAGGAAACTGAATGTTGATGACCAACTTCTTCTGGCTTGAAACGTTTTGGCTGAGAGATCTGCAATCATTCTGATATTTCTCCCTTTGTAGGTGATGCTTTTCTTATGTCTGGATGCTTGCAGGATTTTCTCCTTCATCTTAACTTTGGCAAAGTTCATCAAAATGTGTCTAAGGCAGGGAAAGACCGGGAGAGGAACGGAGAGAGCATCTCTCTCCCCACTTGAAATCTCTCCCTCTACCAGGAGCTTTGGTGTTTTCTGTATTCTTTTCTGTAAATCAATTCTGTCTTACCAGGGGTGGGGGTGGGGAATAATGTAATGAAGAATAATAAAATACATATATTGAAAATAAAAAAAAATAAATAAATTCTTTACACAATTAATTACACAGGACAACTGTCTGGCTGTGGAAGAAAATCAGATGCCAAAAGACTAAATCATTTGCATAGAGAAAGTAAAACCTAACATGTACATTATGATATTTAGTATTATTTCAAAAGGATAATACCAGTGTTTGACCCAGCGCTCACCTTTCTGAGTTTTGTACCCAAGAGCAATAAAAGTATTTTTTCATACCAAAAAAAAAAAAAAAATTCTGTCTTACCCCCGGGGGGATGGGGGTGGGGAAATAATGAAATGAAGAATAATCAAATACATGTATTTAAAAAAACAAAAACCAATGAAGAGTGATGAGTTTCACCTGTGCATGTTTGTTGTGATTGCTGATGCCTCTATTTATTTCTACCATTTAATTTTGTAATTTATAATCACCACACATTTCTTTGATTTCTCTCTCTCTCGTGTATGTGTATGTGTGTGTTGGGTCTGTTAGACTGAATTGTTTTATTCCTGATCACCTTCTCATATCACTTTTTATTCTGGAAATTGTGTGGTATTCTTCCTTTTTGGGTGGTACTATTCCTTTCCTGCCTGCATACTTGACCTAAAAAGTCTACAAATTTAATGAATATCTCTACTCTTCCCGTGGAAAATCACTAGCTCCTGCCTTTCAAGCTGTTACCATATATATTTAATTCTCTTTTAAAACAAAATCAGTCAATAACCTCAGCATTGTTTTATACAGCTGATGCTTCCCTAGTTTCTTTGCTTCTTTATTCTCTAGTCTTCATTGCAGATTTAATTTCCTTCTTCCTGAAAAAAATCCTTTAGTTATTTTATTATTTTTTTTTTAATGGCGATCCAGTGCATGGTAACTTCTTTCAGTATCAGTCTTTGTCAATCTAAAATATCTTTAGTTTGCTCTCCCTATTTTTTTTTCTTAAAAACTAAGTTATTATTAAGATGCAATAAAATATGTACAGTTAAGGTCAACAAGTTCTAACAAACTACCACTAAAACAAGATACGGGACATTTCCATCACCCTAAAAAATTCCCTTGTGCCTCTTACTTGTCAATCCTTGCTCCCCTCAATCTCAGAGACAACCTTTGTTCTGTTTTCTGTCACTAGATTAATTTTATCTCTTCTAGAACTTCATATAAGTGGAATCATATAGTATATTTCTTCCACTTGCAATGCTTTGCAATTCATCCATGTAGCTCATTCTTTTTTAAGAAAATTGTGAGTAGTATTCCATAACATGAATGTAACAGTTGTTTATTTCTTCTTCTGTTGACAGACAGTGGGTTTTTCTGTACATCAGCCTTCACCCCCTCCATGAGAGTCCGTTGTTCTGAGATGTTTAGCAGTCACTCAGGAAAGCAAGCTCTGTTCTCTTACCCCATCTGATAACACTAGCTGTTCACTTCCTGGATTCTCATTCCTCTTTTTAAATTCCTTATCATTACTTTAGATAAAAATAATAATACTATCCCCAGTTCATTCAATTTTTGGTCTCATATCTCAAAATCCAAGGTCTTTTCTGATGTTACAATCGTTTTTCCAAATTAGTCAACAGGAGTTGTGAATGGGTGGTGCATGGGATAACTGTCCATGGGATCCCTTATATGTAGTAGTCACTTAGGAGATATATAGAGCACTCACCATGTGGTAGATATTTAGTTATGTACTTAGTGTATATTATCTCATTTCATCCTTATCTTAATTCTGTAATTACTCTTGCTTTACATGTAAAGATGCTGAGGCTCGGCTAACCTCAGAAAGATGATACATCTAATAAACGATGGGACAGAATTCAAACTCAGGCCATCTCTGTATCTTGAATTCTTTCAAATTTTTATTTATTTATTTATTTTTATTACTTTTTTTTTGTTTGAGACATGGCACCTCGGTAGGGTGCCATGGTGTCACAGCTCACAGCAACCTCCAACTCTTGGGCTTAAGCAATTCTCTGCCTCAGCCTCCCAAGTAGCTGGGACTACAGGTGCCCACCACAAGGCCCAGCTATTTTTTGTTGCCATTGTCATTGTTGTTTAGCTAGCCTGGGTTGGGCTCAAACCGCAGTATGTGGCTGACACCATAACCACTGTGCTATGGGCGCCGAGCCATGTATCTTGTATTCTTTAAAACTGTCTCACATTGGGCAGCACCTGTGGCTCAAAAGAGTGGGGCACTGGCCCCATATGCTGGAGGTGGCGGGTTCAAACTCAGGCCCGGCCAAAAACTGCAAAACAAACAAACAAAAAAACCCCCCAGAAAACTGTCTCACATTACTGGACAGCAGACTCAACTTTTGGCCTTACTCACACACCTCTATACATTTCGCCAGAATAATGACTCAGGATAGCTTTCCCTTCTGGGGCCAAGATCCTTTTTTGTGTGTGTGTGTTTTCTGATCACGGCTGCCGTGCCTTCTGCAGGAAGTATGACTCATTCCCTGGAGAGAGCTGCATTTCCACGTGAAGCTCCTTTGTTCAGAAATCCTTTTCCTTCTCTTTTTCCTTAGGGGTAACCAAGTTTCCAGTGAACCAGAAGGAAACCAGAGGGAGGAGTAAATCTCTCCCTCTATAAGTTGGCCCAAGTGCTGTTCTCATGGCCTCCAGAAGACCTTTGGGTTATTTAGTGATTATTTTCACAACCCAGCTGGGCACTCGGTGAGCAAGTCTCTTGGATTAATTAAGCAGCGGTAATTAACTGCATCTTGGGCCTCACTGGAGTGGTTGTAATTGGTAATTTTCCAATTACTATGACGACGACAGGTTTAAATCTCTCAGGGAATCTTATACAATTTCTTGTATCTTGGGAGGAGCAGAGCTGAATTCCCAGAATAATTTGGTGCCCTGCTTAAGTGAATGAAGATAATAAATACAGATGAGGTATATAGGCCAGTTGGCTACTTGTACTCAAGTTTTTTCTAATTGTCCATAAGCTCATGGAATAAGAGAAAAACCCCAGTATATAGAGAATGGAGAGGAAATATGGTGAGGTTTGATCTCTAGGACAGACGCAAAATAGAAGGAAAATGCAGCTGGAATGATTCAGGTCACTTGCTTGTTGGAGGGAGACTAAACAAAGAAAGGGAAAATGGTCAAGAGAGAATGGGGACAGGTAAGGGATATGAGAAATGGTTCTGCCCCATTAACGATGAAGGGGTATAAGTCAGGCAGATTTGTCCATGTTTGGGGAGTCATGCCTCTGAGTTACTAGTGTAGAACTTAGAAGAGGACACCAGAGTTTGGTTCATGCACACAGAGAACAGCCCAGCTTCCAGACCAAAAAGCCAGCAGGACTAGGAAGCCCCAAGGGGCCACTTGGGTCTGTTCTCTTGTCCAAACTCCTGCTCATGGGCAAGCAGAGAAATGGAATTACTCAAATTTTGTACCCATGGAGGCTCTCTCACCTTTCTGAAATCTTCAGGAAAATATCTATGTCAAGGCTCAACTATTGTGAGGTGTGGGCTGGATAAAGGCACATGCGTAGTGGTAGCTGGATGACAAGTCCTCGCTGACCAGACAGCTATTTCTCCTCAAGCAGCCATGATAGGATGAGAGAGAAAGAAAGTGTCCCTTTGGGTTGGGAGACAAGCCAAAGTCCCCTGGTCACTGTATCTGAGGCAGAAAGCGGGGAGAAGGGAAGATTGTCTTGCAACTAATTTTCTTTCTTTTTTTCTAGACAGAATCTAACTCTGTCAATCTGGTTAGAGTTTTAGAGTGCCATGGTCTCATTATAGCTCACAGCAACCTCAAACTCTTGGGCTCAAGCGATCCTCCTGCCTCAGCTTCCCGAGTAGCTGGGACTACAGGTGCCTGCCATAACATCCAGCAATTTTTTCTAGTTTAGTAGGGACAGGGACTCACTCTTGCTCAGGCTGGTCTTGAACTCCTTATCTCAACCCACCTGCTCGGCCTCCAAGAGTGCTAGGATTACAGGCCTTAGCCACCATCTCCTGGCCTGATACTAATTTTCTTTCAATCTTTGGTTACTAGTGTCCAGCCATGTGATTGGGCTTTATAACCTACATCCCTGAAGGGTTCATGAACTTTTCATGGAGGGAGTTGGGATCTTGAATGAGCAAGTCCACCTCTTAGGCCCATGAAGAGAGAAAAGCTTTGACAGCTGGAGAAGTGTGTTAGTAAGCGTTTTCCAGAGAAACAAAATGAATTATACACACGTACAGAAACACACATATGTATATGTGTATACACACACACATACACACACAGAGTCATGTGCTGCATAACAACATTTCGTGAACCATGGGCGGCACGTACAATAGTGGTCACATAAGATCATAGGAAGTAAAGAAGCCGAAAAATTCCTATCACCTACTGATGTTGTAGCTGTTGTAATGTCATAGGGTAACATGTTACTCACGTGTTTGTGGTGATACTGATACAAACAAATCTGCTGGGCTGCCATTTGTATAAAAGTATTATGTACCATACCCAATACTTGCTAATGATAAGATGACCATGTTCGTGGTTTGTGTATTCATTATACTATACCTTTTATTGTTATTTGAAAGTGAACCCTTTCTACTTATATAAAATAAAAGCTGACTTTTCTGCTATAAAAACATCCCCAAGCAGGTCCTTTAGGAGGTAGTTCAGAAGAAGGCATTATTATAGGAAAGGACAGCTCCATTGTCCTTGAAGACCTTCCACTGTGACAAGATGTGGAGGTGGAAGACAGTGGCATGGATGATCCTAACTCTGATTAAGCCTAGGCTAATATGTGTGTTTGTGTCTTAGTTTTTAACCAAAATAATTCAAAAAGTAAAAGGAAGAATTTAAAAATTAGAAAAAAGCTTAGGGAATAAGGGCATGAAGAAACAATATTTTTTTATAGCTATATAACGTGTTTTGTGTTTTAAGTTGTTATTACAATGGTGCATCTTAGAAGGGTACAGGTGAAACTTACTAAATGCAGAATACAAATGTTTTCATATAATAACCAAGAAAATCCCATGAAGGTTATGTCGTACAGTTGGATGAAAATATTTCAGATAGTATATGAAGCCAGCACATTGTACCCCATGATTGCACTAATGTACACAGCTATGATTTAATTAAAAAAAGAGAAAAATAAAATAAAATAAAAAATAACAGTGAGATGTTCAATGAATAAATGAACCCATTACATTAAAAAAAAAGTTAAAAAGTTTATAAAGAAAAAAGGTTACAGTCAGCTAAAGTTAATTTCCCATTGAAGAAAGAAAGATATTTTTTAATAAATTTAGTGTAGCCAAAGTGCACAGTATTTGTGCAGTCTACAGCAGTGTGCAGGCACATCCTGGACTTTCACATTCACCCACTACTCACTCATGGAGTCACACAGAGCAATTTCCAGTGCTGGTCACCTTCAAAGCAGTACTCCCCATGGCCATCTGGTGACTGTAATGATATTCAGCAGTGAGGAATGCAGCACTTCTTCTAGGATGAGTTTGCAGACTTCACTGTCAGACCTCGTACGATGAGGACAGCTCTGATGGCCATTCCAGAAAAAGAGTTCCCAAATTGCTTTGAAGGGTGGACCAGGCGTGCGAGTCAGTGCAGAGCTTCCCAAGGGGAGTCCCTCAAAGGCGACTATGATGATACTCAGCACTGAGGTATGTAGCACTTTCTCTGGGACAAGTTGGCAAACTTGATTGTCTGACCTTGTATACATCTAAGAAAGAGAGACGGGGAGAGAGAAAGAGACTGGCAGAGAGAGATTGATTTTAAGGAATTGGCTTACATAATTGTAGAGGCTGGCAAGTTCAAACTCTGATCTGTAAGTCAAGCCCGAAGGCTGGAAATTCTGGCAAGAGTACATACTGTGTATTGTGGTCTTAGGCCATGTAGGATTAGAATTCTTTTCTCTTTGGGAGACATCAGTCTTTTTCCTTAAGGCCTTCAACTGATTGAGAACCATCTGCTTTATGGAGGGTAATCATCTTTACTCAGAGTAGACTGATTTCAATGGGAATCACATCTAAATAATACCTTCACAGCAACAGATAGTTTGGCCAAACTACCAGCCACCATGACCTAGAGACAAAATCAACCATGGAAGGAAGGAAGGATGCTCCCTCTCCCTTCCTCCAGAGGCCCAGCAGGATGTGGGCTCTCTGAGGCCACAGTGGGGGTGGAGGGGTCAGTGCTATATCTCACTGGGTATTAGTGGTCAGTGCTGGGTGCTGGTGGCTGTAGCTAAAGGACTGAGACCAGAAACTGTAGCAGCACAACTGGAAACCATATGGGTCCCACAGGGAAAGGGGAGAGGGGAGAGGGGAGCTGAGACCAGAGTAGGGGAAGTGCTGGAGTTCAGGAAAGAAACTTGGGGGGACCCTCTGAGATGCTGATCTGGGCTTTGATGTTCCCTGAGCAGGTGGGGGGACTCCAGGGGACCCAGGTCTTGTGCAAGGCTGCAGGATTTTTGTAAGACTTCTTGAAGGTGCTAAAATTAAGAGCCTTTGGAAGTATCCACAGGCAATGCATTAATACCACTCCAGCACCTTAACCTCTTCTCTCAGCTGCTGTCGACTGAAACAGAATTCTGAGCCACAACAATGGGATCAACTGATTTTGTTGTTAAGTAGCTTCTAAGAGCATTTTGAAGTCTCAAAAATGCCACTGAGGAAAAGCTCTTCTAATCCTCTTCTCCCCTTTCCAGCTGCCCCTCTCTGTTGGCTGCAGAAATAGATTAACATTTGTTAGGCCTCCATTGTAAGCAGTCAAGCAAGCAATCGGCATTTTATCTTTGGTATTTGATTGAAGGTAGAAGGTATTTTTCATTTATATTTTTGCCTGAGGGAAAGGGGAAGCTGATAAAAAAGAAGAAAAGGCATTGCTATGATGTACTTCTCCTGGATATAAAAGTTGTAATCTAATGTCGCACTCTGGCTCTTTTCAATTCGATGAATATTCCTCCATTATCTGACAAAACACGCAGTGCTGGTGTATGTTTACCTGACAGGGGGGCAATATTGCAGTGGCAATAGAGTTGTGTCACACATCCTCTAAAATGTTCCTAGAATTTTCCGTATGTTTTATTTTTGCCTTCAATGGAGTAATTTGGTTTTATGAATTTGCTATCTTGCATCCACCTTGGAAAAAACTTGTGTTACAAGTAAACAATTAAGAGAGACTGCAATTAATTTATTCCAGGTTAAAGATGTTGTAGATGTAAATATTGTTCCCATTATTCCAAGATTAAAGACAATAATGAATGGATTATGTGGAAGGATGATATTAAAATAAATAGAAGCATGTGCACAAGTAACACTTCTCTCCAGAAAACTCATGAATATTAAATACAAATGAATTTTGGATATACTGCAATGTGGTAATAATACCTTATATTTATATAGAGCCTTAGATTTTATAAGTACACTCCTAGGCTGGGCATAGTGGCTCACACCTATGGTCCTAGCACTCTGGGAGGCCAAGGAGGGTGAATTCTTAGAGCTCAGGAGTTTGAGACCAGCCCGAGCAAGAGTGAGACCCATTTATACTAGAAAAACACAAAAAGTTAGCTGAGCATTGTGGTAGATGCCTATAATCCCAGCTACTCAGGAGGCTGAGACAGGAGATCTCCATAACCCAGGAGTCTGAGGTTGCTGTGAGTTAGGGTGACACCATAACACTGTATCTTGGGCAATAGAGTAAGACTCTGTCTCAGCACAAAAAAGTACACTCCCACACATTGCTTATTTAGGATATTTTTTTTTCCAGTTGAACTATCTTCTCAACCCTTGAGTTTTCATAGATGGAGAAAACTTCCTTAAATACCCTGAAGATTACATTTCAAATCGTGGAAATGAGCTAGAAAATCAAAATTAAAGAATTGACTACCAAATTTTTTCATTAAAGCACTTTTCTTCTTCAGACAATTTAATGGAGGAAATCAGGAAAAAAGTTTCCTTGACTACTTCTTGTTTATTTCCCATTTTTTTTATATTAACCAGTGAGCATGGGAGGAGTTTAGAGGACCCTAATCAGGGTTGCCTGTGGCTTAGCCATCTTGAGGCTACAACTTTTGAGGGAGGTAAAGGGAGGTGCCCAAGAATATCTGGTTTCTAATTAACTTTGCCAGTCAATGCTAAATAAGGGTTTGAAGACAAAATGGAAGAGAAACCATGAAGGCAGATTGTCATGAGTTCTGGGAGTGACTGGAAAATTGATAACCAAGCGCTCCCATATTCTGCCTACTGGTTCCGCTGAGTCAAAACAAGGATAGTCTGCAAGAATTATGTAAGGAAATATCTCTGATTGTATCTGAAGCCCGTACACTGTACCCCATGACTGAATTATTGTACACAGATATGATTCAATTAAAAAAAAAAGAAAAAAAAATTATGTAAGGAAAACACAGGTTCATAAATGTTTGTTTATGCATCTATACAAAGCATGTGGGTACATATATGTGTATATACATATATATACACACACACACATGTTAAGACATAAAAATGATTTTATCTGTTATTAAAGCCATCCATGTTTATTATGGAAAAATTAGAAAATACAAATTAATAAAAAATTCCTAAACCCATTCACCCAGAAGCAATTTTATTCTTTTTCTTCTTACCAATGTATTATATGTGTAGGAGGTGAAAATAAAATAGTTTGAAGCCAGTGGTAGAATTTCTTTCGGGGAGAGAATAATTTTTGTTTAAGAAAATTCCATGACGGATTTACTAGATATAAAAGAGAAAGCCCGAGGACTGGGCTTTGAGGGAATATAACTGTGCTCACCAATATCCAGTTTTCTCCTCTGGGTCTCTTGTGTGTTGGCAAAGCCCTTATTCGTAATTCTGGCCCGTGAGCCTGTGGTATGTGGGTGTGTGCATGCATGTTTCCACAAAATGAAACAGACCAAAAGCTCAGGTGTTTTCTTTTTAGTGGTGTCTCCTCTCCCAGGTCTTCATTTAGCGACTTTATGTTGGTAGCTTGAAACTGGCATAATGGGAATACTTTCTGTGATATCTAACCATCATGGTGGTCATCATGATGATAATCAAACATGGCGTTAGCCAAATCTTTGGGTATGGCCTTATTTATTTCTTATGGGTAACTTCCGAGAAGTAAAAGTTTGAGATAAAAAGTATGAAAAACTTTAAAGTTTTGGCTATGTTTTGTTACATTGCTGACCAGAGAGGTTGGGTCTTTTTATTTGCTCCACAGCAAAGTCCTCTTCTGAATATATCTAGTTTGATTAGAAAGCAGTATTGTTCATGCCCAAGTTTCATGACTTGGCAAAAGCTTACTGGAAGGTTAGATCTGTGGAGATTCAGCATATAGGACAGAAAGGCAATTATTTTTTAATAGTTGGGAGGCTCATAAGGGAAGATTACTGTGCATAATTATCTTTTTAAAATTAATAACTTCTTATGCCTATGCCTTCTGTATGCACCCCTCTGCCACCACCTATTTTCATAGGATGACTTCATATGCTCAGGATCAGAATCTAGCAACAATTAAGGGAGGATAAAGAGGAAGGAGTGAAACTGGGAATAAAAGTATATAATATATTTGTGTTCATATGCTGAAATTATTGAGCTCAAAGAATAGACCCTGAATTATGTTCCCAAATTAAAATTAAAAAGCATGTTTTCTTTTGTATCTCTTTGCTCTCCAATAGCTCCACATTGGAAAATTGGAAAAGTCCAAACTCTTGGCAATAAACAGGAACACAGGAGCACCAGAATTAGTATTCTGAGGTTGGCTGTAACGAATGAGTTAGCACTGTGCCCAAAGCTCTCCCCCCGGCTCATGGCCGTCCTAGTGCCTTCGTTCCTGCCTATACAGAGCAGCCCACACTTCAACCCTACTGAACTGCTGGCAGTTCCCTAAAGTGTGATTTTTTCTTTTAAGTCTTGACCTTGGCAGTATGCTTTACCTTCTGCCTAGACTCTCCACCATTCTTTCTGTTCACTATTGTGCTTATGATTTCAGTTTAGATACCATCTTTTACTGGAAGCTCCGAATCCCCCTTTGAATGAATAGATGCTTGTGGCATGTGCTTCCATGATGTCTGGTGCTGCTCACACAGCACTGTTATTCCTAGTGTACTTATTTGTCTCTCTTACATTAGACTGGGAGCTGCTACAGTGTAAAAGCTGTTATATTAATCATTCAGCAGAGTAGCCAATGTTTGGTGGGCTATCAGGAAACCTAAATGAATAAATGACAAATATAAACGTTTCTGTGAGTTTTGTGGTTTATTGTAAACATTCAACTCAATTAAAAAACAGTGTCTTAGGGCCTGCTTTGTGCCTATAACTTACTAAGTGCCCTAGAAAGTATAAAGATAAATAGATCTTACTACACAATTCTTAAAATTCTGATGATAATTCAGTCTCCTGAACAGTTGAGCAATGGAAGGAGATGAAGTGGCAAGCATTGGAAGGATTTGTTACTTTCTATAACAAAGTAATAAAGGACATAAATAAAGGACATAAGAATATCAAAAAGTTTTAATCTAAAGTAGTAGATAAGGAAAGAATTGGCCACTTAAAAGTAGAATTACACACACTTCCAAGATTACTAACATATAGGTAATTATGGGCTTTGTCTTTGTGAAGAGATCTTGGCTTATAAACTATCATAAAATTGTAATTTAGCTTTCCTAACAAAATCTGTTATCAGTTCCTGTTTCATGTTAGTTTTCTGTGTGTGCAAAATTCAATAGAAGCTGTCTCGTGTTTTCCTCCTTATTAAACAGTTTTCTAAAATCCATAATTCAGTGAGACCGTAAGTAGTCACATTTATTTCTATACAATTCAGCTCTGCAAAGCCGACTGTGAATTCAGCAGGGCATTCTTGTGCTAGCCAGTTTTTGTTATCAGTTATACAACACGAAAGGAGATTGTATTTCTCTGCTAATGGAGGAAACTGAAGGGGAATAAAGACTCTAAATATTTTAAAATACAGGTTTGAATCGCAACTTCGGATCTAAAGATAAAGAACAGTGCGTGTTCTGGAATAGATACATCACTTATTTATTTGGGACAAAAGGATTTTGTTTTCCGTTTACATTGAATGAAATTACCCATTGTATTTATGCACTGAACCCAAATGTTCACATCTTACAAAAGTTCCATTCCTTGCCATACTCTATTCTTCCATTTCATTATCTCTCAAATTTTAAGTACATGAAGGCACAGCCTGCACTTTAACTTTAGCATTTCCAAAATATGTTGTTAAGAAGCTTTTTTGTTTCGAGAGAGACCTTAGGATAAAAAGAGATTTTCTATTTCTGAAGGGTCTTCCAATCACCATGTCTTCAATGTGGTGCCTCCAAAGACCTTAAGTCCAAAATGGATGATTGTGATCTGAAGCAAAGATGAAACAAATCATAGAGGCAATGTGATTTTCCATGCAGTTTTTATGTTTTTGACAGTCTTTGAGTGTTAGTCTGTAAACGAATTTTGCTAACATAGAGCGATGAAAAATATCTTACAGGTGATTTGATTTCAAGAGTCTTTCTCCTGTCTTGCGACTTTTTGATCCAGAGTACCTTTCCTTTGGCAAAACACGAAGGCTATCAACTATTGGAAAAACCCAAACAAAGATAGTAAAACCTTCCCAGGAAAATATTTTTGCTACTTTCTTGCTTTGAAAAAGTTGATGCAGGCCAAATCCCATTAAAGTGAAGAGAGATTTGATGATATTTATCAAAAGGGAATTTGACATAATTCTTTAATCTGATATCAATAGAATTACTCTCTTTTGACTCAATTGGTAGGAAATCGGTTGCAACTGCTTTTTAGTATTTTTCAGCTTTCCCTCCTGGGGTTAACTACAGTATTCATATGTTCTCCTTTAATTGCCTTCAAAAATCTCATTTTCAAATTATATGGCAAATTCAGATACCACCCACAGAAGGACCATGAGAAATGCCCCAAGAAGCTACACCCAGTGAAGCTCATTTTTTACCTTTTGCTCAGAATATGCTAGGAAGCTGATGATATGGAAGCAATGACCCAGAACTATTCACATTTACTTTAGGGAAAACTAGAAGTTATAATATTTCCATGTGTCAAGATCTCACATTTAATTTTTGAGAAGGGGCTTTTTGTAGTAGAGTGAGCTAGAGCTGTGGTCAAATTTTAGTCCCAGCATTAGGTGTGCTGTCTTGGGCAACTTAATTAAACTCTGAATCTCATTTCCTTCATCAGCAGAATGGGTGTAGTAATATCCATGTCACAGAGTTGTCATGAGATTATTTTTGGTTACACATGGAAAACATACAACCATGTATCGGTTGTATCTGGTCCACAGTATGTGATCAATAAACGTTAGCCGATGTTCGTGCCCTTCTTTACATTCTCTTCTCTTCCTTTGCCCTTCTTGGTGGAACTGGAACACTGGTTGTTTTCCAAAGTGTAGACTGAGCATCCAGAGGTTTGAGGGACTCCTTCTCTCCAAATGTTTGCCTGGCGTGTTCTTTGAATTTTTTGATTTTAGAAATTAATTTTTGAAAGGAGAGTTAAGTCCTTATATCTGGTAGTCCTCTGCTCAAAGTGGTGATATGTTAGCTGGAATACATAAATGTGAACCTTCATTTTCGAATTAGGGGTTTATCATATGCCTGGGCTTATTCAACATAGTTCCAGTTTTGTCTTGGTGTTATTATCATTAATAGTGCTTTTTTTTTTTTATTCTTTCTTTTTTTTTTAGACAGAGTCTTGCTTTGTTGCTCCAGGGTAGAGTGCAGTGGCATCTTTATAGGTCATATACCTCAAACTCCTGGGCTCAAGTGATCCTCCCACTTTAGCCTACCAAGTAGCTGGGACTATAGGCTCATGCCCCACCCAGTTCATTTTTCTATTTTTTGTGATCTGAAGCAAAGATGAAACAAATCATAGAGGCAATGCGATTTTCCATGCAGTAAGAGATGGGGTCTTACTCTTGCTCACATTGATCACGAACTCCTGACATCAAGCAATCCTCCTACCTCAGCTTCCCGAAGTGCTAGGATTACAGGCTTGAGCCACCATGCCTGACATCTTTTTTCACTCAAAAGTCCCGATTTAGCTGATAAATTATGCAAGGACTTGTGTTACACGGCAAGAGGTCCTTTTTTGTTCACTGCTATACTTACAATGTCTAGCATGGAGCACATTACATGGCTGATGGCCAGTATACATTTGTTGTATAAATGATACTTTATCTATTTTGTTAATAGTTATTGTAATATTTCTGATTATAACTGTGAAAGGAGGACATATTGCTCTTGGAAAATTTGGAAACTTCTGAGAAGTAAAAGAAGAAAATAAACACAATTATAACACACTTGCTAATGTTATAAAATAGATTGCTTTATCACACATAATCAATTGTTTCTTGGAAAACAAAAGATAGTATCTTAAGAATATTGGTGGCAAGGAGAGGTTGGCATATCAAGCATGTGGGTCAATGTGATTGCCATGCTCATAGGTCCTTCCACACAGGCAGTCCTAAATTGCTGTTTTGTACTCTGTGACCCTACTCTACTGGCTGGAGCATGTTGCGTAGGGGAAGGCTTTGATCCAAGAATAGTCAAACCAGAGGCTGGCCAGCAGCCCATCACCTGGTATAGAAGGATGATCATGGCTGGTCAAATTTTATCTTTTGAAGCTGAACTAGGGTGGCACTTGTGGCTCAACAGAGTAGTGTGCTGGCCCCATATGCCAGAGATGGCAGGTTCAAACCCAGCCCTGGCCAAAAACAACAACAAAAAAACAAAATTGAAGCTGAACTAGAAAATACAGTTATCAGTGGGATCGGAAACAGAAGAAATCTATAACAAGATGTTACGAGGTAAGGTAGGGCTAAGAAGTATCACAGCAGGCTGAAGTTAGGAAAGGCTATGAGGGCACAGAAGCTTTGAAGTAGAGGAAGGTTATGCAGAGTGGAGGGAAAGAATAAACCAGCTGGTGCACGGGGGAGGATAGAGCAGAGGCATAGAGAGGCCTGGAGACTTTATCAGAAAGAGACTGAAAAGTCTGTGCGAGACAAAGGACAGAGAGCCAGCGCCCATCCCTGACCTGTTTTAGTTCTCAGATTGTTCTCTGGGTTTTGGCGCAGTTCACACGTATCTTAATGATTAATTCACTCTTTCTTAGGGTGGTTTGAGTGAGCCCCTCTCTGTTCTTTACAGAACAACTGGCCACTTACAACAATGGGGTGCATGCTCCATGCAGGATCAGGGCTTCCTGGTCAGATGTTAAAGATGCAGGGATCTCAGAGAACCTGGCAAGAACCGCAGTCACAAGGGCTCTTGGGAACTAGGAAGCCTTTGGAATGCTCCTCCCTCCCTTGCCTTTTCACTCTTGGATCTCATTGTGTCTTGTCTTTGCGCAGTCTCCACATCTTTGTTCTTTTCCATACTGGCTTCCTTTAAAGGCTGTTAGTTTCTACTTCCCCATGACCCTGACTTGTATGTGACTTTGAGTCAGGAGGCATTGACTGGCCGCTACTCTCTGTAGCTTTAGAGATCTAGTGTCCTTCACTATCTGAGCAGTGGCGATCAAGGTATCTTTTATTTTACCTCCTTAAGAGAGTGGATCAGATGGGTCTCCAGTGAGCTAATAGAGTGGTTGTGTCTGATTCAGGGATCTGTGGCAAACGTATGTGTGGTGACATGATCTGCCTGCTCCCTTAACTGGGGGCAATGGGCATTGGTTCTCTGATTAGCAAAGAAGGGGAAGCAAATTTTAAGCAATGTGTTTGCTACACCTTGGTTCTGCCTTGTCATTTAATCTTGACCTTTATTCCTCATGCACACTCAGCAGTTAGGATGCACAGCAGGTTCAGACCGTCACTCCATCACGACTCTCAACGTCCTTGTTTCTTCGGTTGCCTTGGTTTACCTTCCAGACGCTTTTCTGGTCTCTTCATGGAGCTGTCCACAACCCTGGTGCTGACAGTTTCTCTTCGCCCCAGATTTGCCTCTAGGGCCTGCCCTTGAACCCACACCACTAGCAGCCAGTCTTTGCCCTTCCTCCCAACTGGCAGTGTTGTAAATGCTCACTTTCAAAGTGCAGTGGGAAGGATGCATGCCGCACAGGCTGGAATGAAGAAATAGCCGAAAAAATTACACAATCTTGAATACTGACAGATTCAGCACTACTTGCCCGAGGGTGCCAATTGTGTAAATTCTTCCCTCAGCAATGTGACAATCTCTTAGCAACTCTGAGCTTCTCTAGTTTCAGTTTAACAGCAACCGGGCAGCAGACCACAGGGGAACTCATTTCATCCTATGGAGTGTGTTCACCAAAGCCATCTTGGCTTAACTGTCTGTCTGAATCAGCATATCCTGATGAAGGGGGATCTGGCCTTCTTTCCAAAACGTCTCAGTGGGAGTGACAAGAGAGATGTGAGGACCTGCAGCTTTTGGGAATTGTCCACATGTCCAGCTGAGGCTCTGGGCTATGCTCTGTCTGCAGAGGCTCCTGTCGTTTGTTGTAAATGTTCCTCCCAGGGTCAGCATCTTGTTCGTTCCTTCTCAGGGAGGGAGAACCTCATGTTCACCACTTCTGAGAAGCTTTGCATTTGCATTCTATGCCATTTTCATCTGACACCACAGATTCCATGCCTGTCGTTCTCTCAAGACTGTGTGGCCAGAACAGATTATATCTGACAAGTTGAAAGCCCCATAGAGCCATCTCCATGAAGGAGGGAAAAAAGGCAGCCCCCAAATCGAAGGCTTATCTTTCTTAGAGTGCATGTGGGCACTGTTTTGTTTATAGAACAAAAGGAAAGCATTGGATTCGGAAGAGAGGGAACGGTATGGGTGTGGGTGTGTACGCATGCCTGTGTGTTTTTCATGGCTCTTTCCCAAGCGGCTATGCACTTGTTCTTAGTTGTTGACTTTCATATTCCTACTTTCGCATTCCTCAGGTAGTATCAGAAAATCGTTAGCAGCAACAGGAATTCTATAATGGTTTTCTGAAGCCAGAGCTTTTCAGTGGATGGGCCACTGCATGGGAGGAAGTCAGACACTTTGTGAAGCTGTGTAACTCTTTCAAGCAACTCAGGGACCATTTAGTAAATTAGTCCTTGAAATGGTACCCACGGAAGTTGTTGGGTAGAGTGAAATGTACCCTGGTGACTTGAAAGAGCTAATGAGTGCTCACAGTATTCTTAGAGAGTTTCCTAAATGCAAAACAAATATGACTCCCCTAATATCAATTCTAAAGCATGTAGTTGTGTAGGGGTAAGGGGCAGGGAGGAGTCTCAGTCACACAGGAGCTTCTGATGCTGAAGCATTGAAGCAGCAATGATGGAATTGTGAGAAGTGTTTCTTCCTACCAAGCCCAGCAAGGAGTGATTGGCATCACCTCTGCAGTTAGCCAAGTACAGTCCCGATCAGCAAAAGCTGGTGGGAGTAGTCACCAATATAAGGACTGTCTTTTCTAAAAGACACCACTGTGAAATCTAATGGAGAGATTTTAATGTTTAGGTTGATGCAAAGGTAATTAGAAAGTCATTAGCAAATGATGACAATCATCTTTTTGGATTCTTTTATTGCAGAAATTAAGCATTTATTTGGACAAGGGACTGCTAGGTACTTAATATCCACTATATTCCTCATTTTTCTCTTACTTAGCACCCTGATTTTATTGGAACAGCACTGTGCTCAGCGAAAATGTGCTAGATTTCCCAGCATGCCTGGAAGATGGGAGATACCCATGGCTAAATCCTAGCCAGTGAGATACATGCAGAAGTCACTGCATGACTGGGTTGGTTTGCTGGTAAAGCTCCTTAAAAACAACTCAGGTGACATGCTCTCTTTGTCTTTTTCTTTCCTTTTACCTCAGTAGTCACTTTGTAAACATGAGGCAGCCTTGGAGAAGGAAGCCGTAATTCCAAGATGGCAGAGAGAAGAGACAAAGGGTCTGTGATGAGGCAGTGGAGCCACCATGCCACACCTCATTTGTTTAAATCCTGTTTTCACATCTCTGCTGCTCACTGGTGAGCACATTTTCTAACTGATACACTATGCGAGGCTGGAATCCCACATCTTCTACTCTTAAATAGAAGTTATTCTGTTCACACAGCAGGAACATCAGTAGGGAATAAGATTCTAAAACCCAGCCAGCCCATCCATATGGATGGGCACCATATGGCCTTTCTTTGCTGCCAAGGCCAGTCTAACAGACACAGGGAAGAATGTCAAGTGCAAAGTCAATAATGACATTCT
This sequence comes from Perodicticus potto, assembly GCA_963574655.1. Taxonomy (NCBI): domain Eukaryota; kingdom Metazoa; phylum Chordata; class Mammalia; order Primates; family Lorisidae; genus Perodicticus; species Perodicticus potto. The sequence continues at coordinate 6,350 of CAUYRH010146391.1, read as the reverse complement.
AGAATGCATGAGATGGAGACAATGCGAATAACCTTGAGATACCATTCACAGGGGTGCATACCAACAATATTTCATGAAGTCCATACAGCAACTCTCTCACCTTCAAACCATCATATTGGTCAGTTACTTTAATTACTATTACCTGAATTATTCATCAAATTAACTGTGTAGGAGATCTTTTGGGTTACATTATGTTCATTTTTATCCTAAATGCATGTGTTATACATGTGCATACTTAGAGATTCATGGGAACTTGGTTACATTCTCTCTGCATGTCTTATCTTCCAACACAATACCAATCCACTCCCAGTGTATATGCCTGGTCCCATAATCTGCTTCCAGAAAATCCATATTGCAGAATAATGGTCTCCATTTATTTGATATTCAAGTCCCTCCACTCTATGAGTTAGGGATTGTTATCCTCATGTTGTAGATGAAGAAATTAGGGCTCAGAGACCTTCCAAAATTTACCAAAGATTACACAGGTGATAATAAATGGAAGAGCTGGGATTAAAATTCAGTCTGTGTAACCAAAATCTGTTGTTCTGACCACTCGTTCATTTGACAAATATTTGTTGAGCATTAAGTATGTGCCAGGTATTATTTCAGGCCTTGGGGATAAAAAAGTGAAGAAAAGGCTCAAAAATTCCCTGTGTTGTTGAAGATTCCCTTTTTAAAACATTTTAGTGGGGGAGATAGACATTGAACATGTAAGTGAGTTATGTGATGTGAGTAAGTTATGTGTGATAAGTTAGAGGGTAATACAGCAGGGTAAGAGACAGGAGGTACGTAGAGGGGACAGATGGGGACAAGGTCACAGCATTAAATAATATGGGGAAAGACTCTCTGACTAGGTGACTCTTGAGGAGAAATTTGAAGACAGTGACAGTGTGAGCCATGTGGGCTGTCTGCTGAGATGAAGGAATTCAAGTCCAAAAGCGTCGCTTGTGCAAAGGCCCTGGGGTGGGAGCATGCTTGGCATGTCTGAGGAGCCGTGAGGAGGTTTGAGTGGGGTTAGAGGACAGATGGTAACTAGAAAAGGAATCACTGAAAGAGGATGGACAGCCAGGTCCTATGGGGTCTTGCAGGTCATTGCAAAAACTTTGGTTTTTATTTTGAGGAAATGGGGACCATGTGAGCTGTGCAGTGATGTGATTAGACCCAGGTTTTGAAGGATCACTCTGGCTGCCATGTTGAGTGAGAATAGCCTGAAGTGTCGACAGAGTAGGTGCAGGGAGTGCATGCACCTGTGTGCTCCACAGGTGATTCGAAGCAGAACAGTGAGAAGAGGTGTCACATGTCACTTCCGACATTTCTTGCCAGGGCCCAGCTTAACTAGGTTCTGGATGCAGGCTGCTAAGTTACCTTGCTCTGGTACAGTTTCTCTTGGGTGCCTTAGGGCTATCTACTAGAGAGACAGAGAGAGAGAGAGAGAGAGTCTTAGAGAGAGTAAAGCAATCTTCTTAGAAAGATAGATCTTAGTCTTTAGCAGAGCTTAGTGATCTTCAGCAGAGAGACGCCATGCTGGCGTTCTGCAGGCAGGAGAGGAGACAGAGTAAGCGAGTCCATGATAGGATACGCACGCTCCCGACTGCCTTCTCCTCCAGCCTCTTATAAGGCTGATCTCGTGCCTCTCAACACCACAGGTGTAGAGACTGCCAATTCACCACTGCTCAAATCTCGCGAGCTCTCATGCTTGTTAGGAGAGCTAACTCCCTCTCCACGCCCTTTCCACCCAGGTGTTCCATCATTGAGCCATACGGGTATTTCTTATAACTCTCACTCCTCCTAGCCATAGGCTAGATGGGCTGCAACAAGAGGGGAAGGGGGACCTCCGTCCTTCTTCTTTAATCTGCTTGGATTAAAGAGGGTAAGGGGTGGTCAGGGTGGGTCTCCCTGAGAAGGTATTTTGGTTTGGTGACCAACAGGCCTCGATACTTTCACAACATCATTAACTGGAGATCCTCACTTTTCTAGGGTGCCTCCCGCTGGGAAGGAAGGTCCGTCAGTTGACATCCGTCAGGCTGAGCTGAGAGGTCTGTGTTGCTTAGCTCACCTGTACGTCCCTCACTGTCAGCAGCTCAATCCCTTTGACTCCTCTGCCTGTGGAGGGAAATCAAGATTAACTCCTCCTCACAAAATAAGAGCAACCCTAGCTCTAGCCAGATGGGCTTTCCAGGAAAACTGCCACTTCTTGTCACTTAAATTTACTGTTTTCATGTCCCCGTTGGGACCCTTGAGATCGGCGCAGCACTACCTGGGTCCATACACTACAAAGTGGGTAATGGAAACATTAATTAATTAATTAACTTTTCCTTCACTCCTCCCCTTCTGTTCATAAATTACTGATAATGAGGCAATTGATCACACTGTCAAACATTTTTTAAAATTAGCTGGAGAGGAATGGAATCGGCAGCATCACGGTTAAATCGACTGTGTGATGGTCGTTACGGTCTAATCAGTCATTTTCCGTCTACATGGAATTGTTTAATAATTTTGTTTTTATTTCTTCCTTTCTTCATTTTGGAATAACATAAGGGTACATACCATCAGGTTACACCATTCGCATTTGTTAGGTAAAGTCTGAGTTGCAGCTAAGAGGGATTTAATAATTTCGAACAGCTGCTGTAATCAAAGCATCAACCCTAGATAACATTTACCATAATCGCCTAATATAAACAGTATCTGGGAGAGTCTAAATCAGCTCTTTTCAAAGTATATTCCCTGGAACAACAGCCCAGCTTGATGTTCTCACAAAAATAAAGAAGGATTTATTGGTCAAATAAAGTTTGGAAGTACTGCCGCGGCTCTCTCTCGGAGATTTGCTGTGTACATAGATCTTTTAAATAGTTTTGAGAACTTTTCGATAAATAGACTTATTTTGTTTAACTCAGTGTTCTCTCAAGTTATTTGATTATCTGTTTGTCACATAATCATCAGTTGAATTCTATGGGACTAACGGTTTACAGAATGTGTTCTGGGAAAAGCCGGTGGGGCTCATGTTAAATTTCTTAGAAAAATAAACAGAATTGCTTATTAATGGGATTCGAACAATGTTTACTGAATGAATGAACACTGAGGGTTCGTTCGATATTGAACTGAATGTTAAATGTTGAAATGTATAGTGTGGGGGTGCGATATTCATTTTAATTTATTTTAATTCCCATTCTTTATTGTGATCACCATGCTAACAGTTTCTATATATTCTTCTGAATCTGAACATTAGGAAACTCATGTTGATTTAATTCTGAATTTGGTATGTAGTCATAAAATAAGATCTCAGTGGTTACCAAATTTATAAAGCTACTTATAGCAGAGCGCTATTGACATTTAAGGAAAACAAAGGTACAGCTTCTAATTTGTGACTTTGCTCTAATAATCACAAGTAACTGCTGTGAGAAAGTTCACTTCTTCAGATGAGGGCAAAAAAAGATCAGTCTCAAATTCTGATAATTCGTTCTAGAATGTGGAGGTTTCTTACCATTGTGCATACATGGAAACATTTTTGAGAATTAACCTGAGTACTCTTAGCTTTCTAAACTCTTCCAAGATTTTGAAACACAAATACTAATAATTCCTAGATGGCAATGGGCTTTGGCAGTGTTAAACTGTCAAAATTAATTTAAAATATCACTTTTTAAGCCTCCACCTCTTAAGCATATTCTAGATCCCTTGTGCAAAATGAAATTAGAATGTAAGCTTCTTTAGCTGAAATGCCCTTAGAAAATTTCTCTGGAAAATTCCTTTTTTCTTAAATGGTCCTATATTCGAAGTTGTCTATTACAGTGAATGTTTTATTTCCTCTCATTCCTTCTTGAGTAGGAAGTCAGGGAACAATTGAGTTTTTGTAATCTTGACCCAAAATTTGGTTTTTATTTGAGAATAACATTTTTCTTTCTCTTTCACACCATCCACTATTTCAAGGCAGTATGTTTAACTTACCTGAAGATTTTTTTCATAAATGAGAGTCATTTTTCCTTGTCATTGAAAAAACAGGACAAATTTTGCCCTGGAAAGAAAGTACAGGGTGGCCATAAAGGTCATGTGCAGTTGAACTTTATGGCCACCCTGTAGCATATTGAAGTGACTCCTCATTTTCATAAAAAATGTTGGCATGCTCACTGTGGTACACCAGATATCTGGGTACCCTCCTTAGGAGATGTCTCTGCCTGTGGAAGGGTTATACATTTCTTTCCTGTTGAGATCAGGCTTGGCCCTGTGACTGGCTTGGGCCAACAAAATGAGAACAGAGGTTTATAGAGCTGTCTCATGGTTTGCCATGTATTTTTCCCCCCTCCCTGTTCTGGAGGCCTGTATTGTTCCAGGCAGAGGTTGTTCCATCACTCTGGGTTCCAAGGTGATGCTTACAAGGGGTAGATTCCCAGCCAATCAGTAACAGATACATTGTATTGAAAGAACCAAAAGAAATAAACCCTCGTTGTTGAGATATGGGGATTGTTTGTTATTCTGCATAAGCCATTCTATCTTGATGAAGTCTTTGCATCTTTCCTTTTTAAAAAAAAACTTGATATAAATGCAGAGAATTTGCCAAACTACTACTCAGTCAATATTAAATGAATAGAAGAAATTGCTAATGAGTTTATACAAAGCTAACTTTCAACATTGACAATGTAAACGATGGAATCTTTAACCACTGTGATACAGCTAATAACTCCTATTTAGTTTTAAGTAATGAAGCAAATAAAAATATAGACCCCGTTGCAGTACTGCTGTTTAATGGACCGATGACAATGATTCTTGAATGTGAACATGATATTTTTAATCTCAACCTTTTTCTATTCAGATCTTAATAGCTGTCTCTGTGAGTTGCAATTTAGTCTCTCAAAAGCACCAGAAGAAAAAGCAAAATTAAAATTTTAGCAGCTTGTATTCACTTAAAAATGATTCTTTGAGGTAGTGGCTAGTTAGTGCACTAAGTCCCCAGAATGTCATTTGACAGCACATTTTTTCTTAGGTGAGAGTAGACTCAGCAGGTGACTTTCCAAGTGACTTCCTTGGTTATAGGGCAGTGCTGGTCCTGATGAATTATTTAGCTCATAAATAATAATTAATAATTATTATTTCAGCAGATTTTTTCCCCCCAGGAAATGTGAAGGGAATCCTTGAGAAATGTTTTAGGTGAATGTGAGAAGTTGCCAGAGATGCCATTCGTGAGGGTTTTTAGGACTTTCAATTCCTATGTCAAATATATATATTATAAAGTGTGTGGAATTACCGAGATGATTTATTTTGATGGGGACATTCGGAGTTTGGGTCATTGCTAAAAATAAATACTGGAAGCTGAATAGCACAATTAATTCTGTGTCAATTGCCTCACAAACAGGTAAGGAAGAAACAGGGTAACTTTCCTCATTTCTGGTCATAAGCAATTCTCTCTCAATTTCTTGAAAAATGCTAACCTGTTTCAATGGGGAAAATATTTGAAAAATGTCTTTAAAGCAATTGATATTAATCTTGTTTAAGAACAGTATATAATTTTATTGTCAGAAGCTTTAGAAAAAGAACTCATACATACATTTCCCCTACTTGTAACTCAACTTGGTTTGTTTCCCCCTTATAATTTTCCTGAAAAGCAAAGAAGCTTCGAACGTTTTAGTTTCCTTCTGAGTGTCATCTCATCGTCTATGTATTGTTATTCTTAGATTGTTAGCTCGGTGGTGTTATCAGCTCTCCCTTCAAAATTAGCTACGATAGTTATTATTATTTTATGGGCTCTATATTTATTTAAATTTGTAAATAAAAAATTGTTTTTTTGGTCCACCATTCCTCTTCTCCTGTCTCTCATTTCATCTTTGTTCTTTTTCTGTTTCCTGAGGTTCGGTTTTTCTTCCATGGGCACTAGGAAAAGAAAACTCCCTTGTTTTATACCTAAAAAATGTCTTTATTTTATTCTCATTTTAAAAGTATTTATTTACAGGACATAGAATTCTAGGTTGAAAAAATATTTTACCAAGAATATTTAAAATATTTTCCTTTGTCTTCTGACATATGTTTCTGATGATGACAAGTCTTCTGTTGGTCTGATTGCAGTTTATTTGTAGGTAAACCATTGATTCTCCCAGGTGGCTTTAAAGATGATATTTATTTCTGTTTCTCTACAGTTTCACTATGATGCATGTCTTTTTTTTTTTAATAAAAAAATTGTATTTACTTAGAAGCATTCAGAATGTCAGCAAAACAGCTGCAACTTTTTTTTTGCAATTACAGAGTGGTATTCAGTTAACAGAACAACAATTCTTTCGTATAAGCTGCATCAGAGACAACTGAAGATGAAAAAACTACCATCCCCATATATAACTAATTTGTGCTGTGCACCAACAAGAACCTGC
>CAUYRH010146390.1:0-43112 GCA_963574655.1 Perodicticus potto | reverse complement strand
AGACTCCATAGGAGTGTTCATTCAATTTTTAAAAGTATCTGTGACTATAACAAAATTATGAACTACAGTAAAAAGGAAAGAAATGGACCTAAAAAAGGTAAAAAACAAAGCTGGGGGTATCACCATTCCAGACTTTAGGCTATACTACAAAGCCGTAGTGCTCAAGACAGCATGGTACTGGCCAAGATTACTTTTAAAAATCATCTTTTTGGGTAAAGGAAGATTTTAAAAAGTAAATTTGTTGGCTTTGCTGCCAACAAATAAAGTCTTTAAGTTTTCCGTCATCTTGGCTTGGCACCCACAGCTCAGTGGTTAGGGCACTGGCCACATGCACCCAGGCTGGTGGGTTTGAACCTAGCCTGAGCCTGCTAAACAAACAATAAAAAAAAAAAAAAAAGCAGGGCATTGTGGTGGGCCCCTGTAGTCCCAGCTACAAGGGAGGTTGAGGCAAGAGAATCGCTTGAGCCCAAGAGTTTGATGTTGCTGTGAGTGTGATGCCACGGCACTCTACCAAGGGTGAATAGTGAGACTCTAAAAAAAAAGTTTTCCTTCATTCTGAGACTATCTTGATTTTCCTTTCATTCCTCAAGGATTCTCTCTCCGAATACAGTATACTAGGTTGATAGTTTTAGCACCTGAAAAATGTTGCACTATTTCCTTTTTACCTCCATGCTTTCAGATGGAAAAAACTGCTGTCATCGGAATTGGTGTCCCCTATGAGTAACGCATGATTTCTCTCTGGTTGCTTTAGGACTTTTTTTTTGGTCTTTAGTTTTCAAAACATTGATTATAAGATGTCTTGATATGGATTTCTTTGGGCAACTCCTGTTAAGTGTCCACTTACCTTCTTTAATCTGTTTTATGTCTTTGTGCCAAATTTGGGGGATTTTCAGCCATTATTTCTTCAAATATTTTTTCAGCCCCACTCTCTTACCTCTTTTTCTGGGATTGCAATGACCCAAATTTTAGATCTTTTGCTATAGTTCTACCTGTCCTTGTGCCTCTACTCACATTTTTTCACTCTCTTTTCTCTCTGATGTTTAGATTAGATAATTTCTATTTTTCCTATTCTCACAGTCACCAATTCATTCCTCTCTCCTCCATTCTGTTGAGAATAATTGATTTTTTAATTTGCTACTGTGTATTTTGAAACCATATTGTGTCAAAATAACAAATGTACCATTTTAACCATGTTTAAGTGTACAGTTCATATAATGGCATTAAGTATATTCACTTAATATGCAGCCTTCACTTAATGTGCAGCCATCACCATTACCCATTTCCAAAAACTTTCATCATCATCCTCAAAAAACTCTGTATCCATCAAACAATAACTCCGTCTCTATGAATTTGCCATTCCAGGTATAAGTGGAATTAAACATTTGTCTTCTTGTGTCTGGATTATTTTATTTAGTATAATGTTTTTATGATTCATCCATGTTGTAGCACATATAAAAATTTCATTCTTTTTAAGGTTGAATATTTAATTGGAAGTTCATATCACATTTTGTTTATCCATTTATTTGCTGGTGGACATTTGGGTTGTTTTTACCTTTTGGCTACCGTAAATAATGCTGCTATGAACATTTGTACATATCTATTTGAGTTCCTGGTTTCAATTCTTTAGGGTATATGCCTAGGAATGGAATAGCTGGATCATATGGTATTCTATCCTTAACACTTTCAGAAGCCACCAAACTGTTTTTCACCATGACTGCACCATTTTACATTCACTAGCAATACACAAGTGTTCAAATTTCTTTGAATCCTCACCAACACTCATTACTTTCCATTATACTTATAACAACCGTCCTACTGTGTGTGAAGAGGCATCTCATCGTGATTTAAATTTGCATGGTGATGTTGAGCATCTTTTCATGTGCTTATTGGCCATTTGTGTATCTTCTTTGGGGAAATGTCTACTCAAGCCCTTTGCCCACTTTTGAACTGAATTGTTGGGGCTTTGCCGGGGGTGACAGTGGTGTTGGTTGTAGTTCTTTATGTATTCTGGATATTGAACACTTATCAGGTATGTGATATAGAATATTTTCTCACACATGTTTTTTAATAGACTTTTTTTTAGCACAGTTGTAGTTTTACAGAAGAACTGGTTAGGAGTACAGAGTTCCCACATATCCCCTCCCTACCCCCCACTTCCTCTATTATTTACACTCTGTATTAATAGAGTCACAAATTACATTTGTTACAACTGATGAAAAAATATTTATACATTATCAACTAAGGTACTGAGTATACATTAGGGTTCACTTTTGATATGAACCATATCAAAATATGGTTAGAATATTAGACTAATATTGTCTAATATTGTGGTACATTCTGTAGATTCTGGCAAATACAGAATGGCATATTTCTACCGTTACTATATTACACAGAATAATTTTACTGCCCTAAAAATCCTGTGCTCCATCTACTCATCCCTGGCAACCACTCCTCTTTTTATAGTCTTCCTATTTTTGTTTTCTCCAGAGTGTCACATAGTTTCTGCCCTTTTTAAGTTTGCTCTCAATAGAAATAAATTTTCAAAGTTCTTCCACGAGTTTTTGTAGCTTGATAGTTCATTCCTTTTTATCACCATATATGATTCCATTGTAGGGATGTGCCAGTTTGCTTATCAAAGGACAACTTACTTGGTTGCTCCTAAGTTTCAGCAGTTATAATAAATCTGCTATAAATATTTATGTGCAGATTTTTAGGTGGATGAATTAATTTTAGTTCTAAAATTGCCATTTGTTTCTTCTTTGTATCTTTTATTTCTTTGCTGAGACTATTTTTGCATCTGTTTCAAGAATGCTCTTAATTGCTTATAAAGCATTTCTATAACTACTTTAAAATCCTTGTCAGAAAATTTGAATATGTTTCATTTCATGTTAACTTCTCTTGATTATTTTTTCTCAGATCTTTCTGATTCCGGGGATCTTACATTTTAATACTGCCTTATTATTGCTAGGCAGAGGGAGAAGTCCAATTTCTTCACTTGGCCTCTGTTAATACGTGAGGAGGTGGAGCTCCTAGCTACTGCTAGGCAGGGGTAAGAGTTCAGGCTCATCACTAGGCCTCTGCTATTACCACCATAGTTGGGAGGAATAGAGGTGCCTTCTGACTGTTTCCCACGTGATCTTCACTGACACCCACTTTATTGGGTAACCTCAATACTGCTGAGAGGCAGTCTCTGCACTAGGTCTCCTCTGACATCACCCCAGCAAGAAGTGCCACCTCTTACTACAGGGTGGGAAGAGATGTCTTGGCTCTTCTTGTAGTCTCCCCTGACACCAGGACATTCAGGGCCTCCTTACACCTTGGTAGGAATAAAAGTCCTGGTTCCTCACTTAGCCTTCTTTGCTATTACCCTGGTGGGGGTAGGTGGGAGAATGTGGGGTCAGGCATAATAGGGCTCCTCCTTACAACCTGTTGAGGATGGAAGTCAAGACTCTTTACTTGGCCTACGCTGGCAGGAATGGGGCTGTCACTTTCTCTGTGGTATTTGCTTGGAATGGGCAGTTATTGTCTAAACATCTGCCTTGCTAGGCTGCCTCTTTCCTGGTCTCTTGGCTAGGGGGGGATGGCTTTTCTGGTGTTGTTTTGTTGTTTATGTCTACTATCATTTTCAGCTGATAGTTTTTCCAGCACCCTGTCTGGGATATATAGAGTAAAAAGAAATCCAGGAACTCACTAACGTGTTCTTCTTAGTGTCTTGAGATCCCAAGCCAAAGTTCCTTCTTCTTGCCACCTTTCAGGGTCTTTCACCATTTGTAATATTCAGAGTTTTCACGTGTACTTAGAGGGGAGAATACGAAAAAGTAAGACGAATCCACCTTTCTAGAAAAAGTCTATTAATAGCCTTTATTAATAGCTATACCACATGTCAGAAACAAGGAGAATAGAAATAATACTGAACCTGGAGTTCACAGAATTGGGTTCAAATCCTAGCTAACCTGGAAGTTCAGACAAATCTTACCTATTACTCATTAGTCTAGAATCACAACTAACCTTTTGGAACTTCAGCTTCCATGTCTAAAAATGGAAATAACTTATATTTTTCCACAAGGTTGGAGATGATTCAGATTACGGACTTGAAGAAAACATGACACAACACCTGGCATGTAGTTTGTACTCAGTGACTCTGAAGCTGTTTATCAAAATAGTTAAGATAAAAACTGAATGATTTTAGACCCATAAGATTTGAACAAGCTCTGAATTAATAATTATTTATTCTCCATCTTCTTGTTTTAAAATAGACTCTCATCTCACTTTAATTCATGAAATATGTTGTAACTAAAGGTAACCTGTAATTTCAGTGTAGTGACGAGTCTGTCTTGGTTTCTCACTTCTTGTTCTAGCTGGATAGTCTTCTGGTATTTTTCAGCTTCAGAACCTGGAGCCCCTAGACCAAAATCATGTTCCTTGGTGGTAACCTAGTAGAAAGAATGGGAAATAATACAGAAGCATTCAGTTTAAAACAGCTGTGTGATTTGTTATAATAATTAATAAAGTTTAAAACTATACAATATTCTTAGATATATTTTCGATTGTCTTTAACCATTTCCCACCAGCCAAGAGTATTTTATTAAGCTTTACTTTCTCAAAATTTTGTTACAATTTTTTTTCTGTTTCCCAAATACAAAACTGTGATATTTAACTTGCTTTTCAAAGAAGGTATGCCCTATCCTAACCCCTCTAAAATCATGGTACTATGCAAATATGGGTCAATAGCAAGTAAGTAGTTTACCTCTAGGCCTCTGTCCAACGAGGTAGCCATTAGCTACATGTTGGCTGTTGCTATTGTATACTAACAAAACAACTCCTTATTTATATCACAAAGAGCTAGTTTCCCTAATATATAATTCCTATAAATAAAAAAAGAAATACTCTGATGGAAAAATTGGCAAAAAATACAGACATTTATAAAAATAAATGTCATTTGTAAAAAAGATCTTAAATAGATGTTCAATTTTATTCTTTAGAGTGATACAAATTAAAACAAAACATTTCACACTGTGAAACTTAGCACTTGGGCAGGCTGACAGATTTATTTCCTTTTTTTGCTTTCCAATAGTTACTGCCCCAACTGGAACATTGTGATTAGCTCTTACAGAGTATTTCAAATTATGAATAATTTAGAACTTTATGGACTAGTCTGAAATCCTACTATTTCTTAAATAATTTCTATTGAAGAATGTATTCCTAGTTGCAAATACTTCACTTACAATAACAATGATTTCTTATTATAGCAATACTTTTCAAATTTTACTAAACATGCAAATCACCTGAGAATCTTGTTTTAAGTGCATATTCTTAATTCCAGTAGGCCTGAGATTCTACATTTCTAACACGCTACTTTGTGATCCCTACTTGGTTAATACAAGGACCACAGTTTAAATAACAAGGATCTATTAAATTAAAATCTAAACCTACAAAAAAAGAGAGGAAAAAAGAAAAAAAATCTAAACCTACCCCACATTCACAGTTCTTCAAAATATGGTCCCTTTCCCTTCACCAATTTAACCCACTTCACACCTCCAAGAATACCTCTAATTAAAGACCAATTAGGCCAGGCCCATTAACTTACACCTGAAATCCCAGCACTTTGGGAGGACAGGACAGAAGGATCACTGAGCCTACAAGTTTGAGACCTGCCTGGACAACATATCTCTACAACCCTATCTCTACAAAAAAATTTTAAAATTATCCAGGCATGGTGGTACATGCCTGTAGTCCTAGGTACTCCAGAGTCAGAGAGAGGAGGATTGCTTGAGCCCAGGAGTTCAAGAGTGCAGTGACCTATGATCGTGTCAGAGCATACTCCAGCAATGAGTAACAGAACAAGACCCTGTCTTTAAAAAAAAAAATCCACTAGTCTAGTCTACCTATTCTTCATACAGACACTCAGAAGCATATTATCTTCTGCTCACGAGCCTTGCATTCACCCTTTCTCCATTTAAATGAAGACATTTCTAAAATTCAACTCAAATTCTACATTCCCCAAGTTTTCTGTCTTCTCCATTGTATAATGATCATTTCTTCATTGAGACTTGTGTATATATTGATTATAGATCAATTTAAGTAGTTTTCTTTCTGGTTACATCTTTTTTTTTTTTTTTTTGAGACACAGCCTCAAGCTGTCACCTTGGATAGAGTGCCATGGCATCACAGCTCACAGCAACCTCCAATTCCAGGGCTCAAGCGAGTCTCTTGCCTCTGCCTCCCAAGTAGCTGGGACTACAGGTGCCCGACACAATGCCTGGCCTTTTTTTTTTTTTTTTTTTGGTTGCAGCCGTCATTGTTGTTTGGCGGGCCGGGCTGGATTCGAACCCGCCAGCTCAGGTGTACGTGGCTGGCGCCTTAGCCCACTGAGCCACAGGTGCCGAGCCTCTGGTTACATCTTTATCATACATTGATTTGAATCTAAGAACGAAATGTCTGAAAATTTTCAGTATCTCTGCTGCCTATACAGAGTCTTTACGTAATAACAGAATGTCAATAAAAATTTGTTGAAGCTGATAATCAAGCAGTGTGTTAAAGACGACAAAATTAAACTTTCCTTCTTCTCTCTGGTAAACTAAAGTGGAGATTCTGAAAAATTATCAGGCCAATCAAGAAATTAAAGATAGGAAGAGGACACATGTCAACTTGACAATCGTGAGCAATCATGCTGAAGTTGCCACCTTTCCTCCACTAGCTTTGGAAGCAATACTGCTCCCAGGAAAGGGAGATCAGGGTATCTGAAATTCCTATGCCTGATCTGCCAGTTTCCCCGCCTAGGGGCACCTGAATAACTTTCATATTCCTGTGGCCCCTAATATTTGTTGGAATGGAATTTGCATTCCTGTACAGATCTCAGAGAATGCCAGTGAAAGTACTATCATTCTCAATTGGGAAGTTACAAAGCAAAGTGCTTAAGAGCATATATTTTGGTTATCAGACTGTCTATCTTCATAATCCTAGCTCAGCACTTTTTAGCTGAGTGACCTTGGGCAAGTCACTTCTCTGGCTATGGCTTCCTCATCTCATAGAGTTATATGATAATTAAAGGAGTTATACATATTAAAACATTAGAAGAATATCTGGCACAAAAGTACTATATTAAATATTATTTAATATTATTACTAATTCTTTTCACTGAGTCAATTTATTTAATTGGCTATCAAGCCCTACTGATCTTTTCACTAAAGCTTCTGTCAGTTACATTTCTTCCATCCATACTGATTTGTTTATTTATTTAAAGAAATTTATAGCCAGGCATGATGGCTCACACCTGTAATTTTAGCATTCTGGGAAGCCAGGATGGTAGACTGCTTGAGCTCAAGAGTTTGAGACTAGCCTAAACAAGAGCAAGACACTGTCACTACTAAAAATAGAAAAACTAGCTGGGTATTGAGGCAGATGCCTATCCACCCAGCTACTCAAGCGGCTGAGGTAAGAGGATCACTTGAGCCCAAGAGTTTGAGGTTGCTGTGAGTTATGATGCCAAACACTTTAGCTTGGGGCAGGCAACACAGTGAGACTGTGTCTCAAATAAATAAATAAATAAATAAATAAATAAACTTATAAATAGCTCTAAGAACGAACCAATAATATTTATTTCTGCAAACAAAAAGATGGAAAAGAAACAAAATCATATAATTTCAACCCTAAATGAATCTAATGAAGTCCATAATAAGTAAATCGGAAATTACAGTACAGCATGATTATTACACATAGGTACTAAAGAAACAGCAACAAAAGGGCTACAAAAAAAGTTATTTCTAACTTCTATTTTTCCCCAAAAGAACTATGAACATACCTCTACTGGAGCACTTAACATGATATACTGCATTTATTGGATGTCCACAGTCTTAGCAATTGTAACACATCTAAAAACAGACCTCTCAATTCCCCTACCTGTACCTCTGATCTCAACCCTCTTTTCCACTATGTTTCTTCCCTATCTTTTTTTTTTTTTTGAGACAGAATTTCAAGCTGTCACCCTAGGTAGAGAGCCATGGTATCATAGCTCCCAGCAACCTCAAACTCTTGGGCTCAAGCAATTCTCTTGCCTCAGCCTACCAAGAGGCTGGGACTACAGGCATCCACTGCAACATCTGGCTATTTTTTTTGTTGCAGTTGTCTTTGTTGTTTTAGCTGGCCTGGGCCAGGTTTGAACCCGCTAGCCTCCACATTACACCATCATTTGTCTAGGCCATTGCTTAAATTAAAGAAAGACAAAAAAAAAAAAAAAAAAAAACTAAGGAGATGGCCAGGTGTGGTGGCTCACACCTACAATCCCATCACTTTGAGAGATTGGGGAAAGGGGAGGATCACTTGAGCCCAGGAGTTGGAGGCTAAAGGGAGCTATGATCACACCACTGCACTTCAGCCTGGGAGACAGAGCAAGACACAGTCTTAAAAAAAAAAAAAAATGCAAGGAGTTATCTTTGATTTTTGTCTTTCCCTGGCTCCCATCTAATCCTTTAGCAAGCCTTATTGGTTCTACTTCCAAAATATATCCCCAATCCATCCACTTTTCTACTTTTTTATCACCACCTCCCTTGTCCAAATCACCATAATCTCCCACCTAGAATACTGCAAGTGTTTCCTACTGATCTTTTTGCTTCTACTGTTGCTCCCTACTACCTATTACCCACACTGAAATCAAAGCAACCATTAAAAATAATGATTCAAAAATATTCCGATGACTTTCCGTTGCAATTAGAATAAAATCCAAACTTTTTAAGACCCTGCATGATTTGGCCCTTGCCTTCAATAAAAGGATCTAGCGCTCTCTTCTTTGTTCACCCACCAGCTGTATTTTTTTCTTTCTGTTCTTCTAGTGTGCTGCTCTGGTCTGTACGTTTTTGTTTCCCAAAATCCATGTTAAAATCCTAATTCCCAAAGTAATCATATTAAGAGACATAGTCTTTGGGAGGTGATTAAGCATGATCAATTACCTTTATAAAACAGACCCCAGAGAGCTCCCTCACCCCTTCCAAAATGTAAGGACACAGTCTGAAGGTACTGTCTATGAACCAGGAAAAGAAGCCCTTACCAGACTCTGAATCTCCTGGCTTCTTGATCTTGGACTTCCCAGCCTCCAGAACTGTGAGAATTAAATTTCTGTTGTTTATAAGCTACCCAACATATGGTGTATCATTATAGCAGCTCAAAAGGACTAAGATATTTGCCAACCTCATTCCACTTCAAGTCTTCTGCCTTGATTTCCCCCTCTTAGGAACACTCTCTCTCCAGCATGGCTGGCTCATTATCATCATCAACTCTTTGGGTGAAATGTCAGAGGGTCTTCCCTGACTTCTCACCCAAAGTAGTCTCTCTCTCAGTCACTCTCTCATTAGGATATATGTACTTACCACTACTTAAAATTATATCATTTACTTGCTCACTTGTTGACTGTCTATCTCCTGCTACTAGAACATATAGTTCAAGACATCTAGGCTTTTGTCTGGTCACCATTATATCCCTAATGCCTTAAAAGTGCCCAGAATAAAGTTGGGACTCAATAAAACAATGAATTTTGACTATTAAATCAAAAAGCAGTTTTGACAATAGGGGTGGAGTGGAAGCAAGTCTGAAGAAGACTAATGAATGAGTAGTAAAGAAAAAGAAAATATGAACTTCTTTTAGAAAGCATAATTATAAGAGGAAGAGAGGTAGAAAAGTTGAGGAAGACCAAGGCTTTGGAAGGGTCAACAAAGAGGGAAAAAAACTTGTTTCACAATTCTGTTTACAACAAAGACCCCTTTCAGAATCAATGCAAATATAACTTAACAAACTATTTCAGGACATTTAAGAATCTCTAAGATCCTTGAATTCCAGGTAAAGAAGCCCACAGTATAGAAATAAGGAAGATTCCTAAAACACAGGTTAGTATTAATTGATGGAGAAAAACAGCTGAGGTAGTAAGAGGAAATCCAGGAAAAGAGAATGTATTGTCATCTGAGACAAAAAAGAGAAAAATAAGGGCAGGGGGAGATTTAAATAAGACTAGGTAGAAATTTGAAGACATTTCTGTCTGATTTAATTTAAATTTTTTAGTGAAATCGGACATAAGATCATATGCTAAAAGTATCACCAATGTTGAGCAAAGTATGAGGCACATAATATGTGGTCAACAAATGTCTATTGAATATTTTGATAGAATAATGGAAAACACTGGAGTACTTTTATGGAATTCTGAAATCTGGTTCTATTACAGTAGTTCAACTAGGAATTGAGTCTCTGTGTTCTTTTTTAAAAATTATCTCCAAAAGTTTAGACTTACAGACACTTTGAAGTAGAAAGGTATTGCCTCATTAATAGAAGGACCACATAACATTTTGTGAACAATTATGAGAGAATTTTACATTTTTAATAACAATAAGTGAACAAATATTTTGGGAATTCACTTTAAATAAAATAGTAAATCCACATTGTTTAACTTTCTTAAGAAAATGAACCTCTCTAGTCATTTCATCCAAACCCTTTTCTTCCCCAAAGCTCTTCTTTTTTTCTGCAATCCAAACTATATGGTAAAGAAATAACTTGTCTCTTCAAATAAGCATAAAACAACAGCCTTAGAAGAAGTAGTGTTTATTGAGATCTCTCAGAGTAAAAAGGAATTAAATACTGTAGTTGTTTTCAAGAGGCTTTTCTGGACTAAAGTAATTTCATAATACAATAGACTGATATTATAACAAAACTTAGACAAAAAAACCTTACTAACTGTGGAGAAGAAATCCTCAGGACCCTGACAAATGCACAAGCATTTGGGAGACAGAAAGAAAGCAGGCCAGAAACTAAATTATGTGATTACAGCAACCCCCTTCCCATACGCCTATAAATCCTCATGACTCTGAGAAGAGTATAGCCATTCCGGGAGGTCAGCTAGAGACAGAAAGCAGGTCAAAGACCAAATTGCACAATCACAGCAACCCCTTCCCCACCTCCCTGAAAGGCTTCAAGGACGGTGTTCCTGGGAAGCATCAGAATCTCCTACCCTGGTCCTGATTGGCACTAGAGATAAAGTCATGTAAAATTAACACATTTTATGGAAGGCAGTAATTCTATTTTTTTTTTTTTTTGAGACCGAGCCTCAAGCTGTCACCCTGGTAGAATGCTATGGCATCACAGCTCACAGCAACCTCCAACTCCTAGGCTCAAGCTATTCTCCTGCCTCCACCTTCCAAGTAGCTGGGACTAAAGGCACCGGCCACAACGCCCAGCTACTTTTTGGTTGCAGCCATCATTGTTGTTTGGTGGGCCCAAGCTGGATTCCAACCCGCCAACTCTGGTGTATGTGGCTGGCACCTTAGCAGCTTGAGCCACAGGCGCCGAGCCAGAAGGCAGTAATTCTAAAATCAGTCTGGGACACAGCATCATTCACTCTGCAGAAAAGATGACTTCCCTCATCTCTTATCACCCCTCTTCCACTTTCCAACTATACTAATAACAGTTCCTTGAAACTGTGTAAGCTGAGCTGACTTCTGGTCAGACTCCATTCTACTCTTTTAAATAAAGCCTATCCTTAATCCCTGGACTGGCCTCCTCTCTTTCTTGGGAACACTGGCCAGACTCTATCCCTAAACCTTTCACTAACTAGCTTACTTGAAAAGATGTTTCTGGGACACATGTATAAGAATATTTGTCGCACTGCCATTCATAAGGGCCAAAAACTGTAACAACCTTAATGCCCACCAACAATAGACTAAACTGTGGTTAAACAATGGAACTAAAATTTGATCACCAAACTAAATATCACAAGCAACAATAAAGATAGATCTTAAGAATGATGGTGAGTAAAGAAGATACACATGAATACTCAGTACAATTCCGTTTACACAAAGTTCAAAAAACAAGCCAACATATTAATATAATGTGCATGTTCACACACAAAAATGGTGAAACTATAAGGAAAAAATAAGGAAGTGGCTATCTATGGGCAGAAAAAGGAGCATATAATCCAGAAAGGCATTAAATAATAATACCTGCTTTAACTGCCTCTATACATGGAGGACTTTAAAATTAAACCACATCATCCTATACTGGTCTGAGCAACTGAAAAAGACGACAGAAAGGAAAGATCAGAGAATCTCTAATCCTGATTATATTCTGGGTTACAAGCAGTGATTTTTCTTCATAAGGTAATGAAAATGAGGAATATTTTGGAAACTGAAGAATGCCAAAGTTTAGAGTTTAAAATAAATATTTCATTAGTGTACCTTCTTAGTTCAAACTAATTAGGACTAAGGGTTTGGGTCATTGATCAATTAAAATACAAACAAGAATTCCTTTTATCCTGGAGGCAGATGTTAATTGACATCCTCCTTTCATAACTAAGCTATTTTATTTTACTTACAAACCAATTGTTCTTCTATTTATCTCTCTACAGGTAAACAGTGTACTTGAAATGCTGAAAATAGTAGAAAAAATTAAAACAACTAATATCTGGGGATACAAAGGCCTGGAATAGAAAAAAGAAAATGCTGAAACACCGTCACCTATGCAAACTTTCATGAAGCCATGATCTTCAACTTTATTGGGGGGGGGTGTTTTCTTCTGCATTTTTAGGTAATAGGTCCATGATCGCATAATTATCCAACTTAAGTCGCAAATACTTTTTCAAACAAAAGCCACCGTGCCCTGTCTTTGTGTACAATTTCTACTGAACTTACATGAGATTTTCACGCAAATGTCTACGTAACCTTGGACCTCTACCACCCTAAGCCTATAAAGAGATTCAGAAGTGAGAGATTAGGAGTCAGGAGGAGCCAGGTTGAATTCCCAAATCTCTGACTTCCATATGTCTCAGCTCCACTCCAGAGCGTTTCTACACAGAACAGTCCCCCCAACAACGAAAAGGAGAGCTGTGGCAGGAAGCGAAGCGGTCACCATAGGAACTGGGCTCAACTCCATACTCCCAAGAAACGACAACAGGGCAAAGTCTGCTCCGGGAGGGCTTCCCCAGCTCGCTCCGAGGCCCGCTACTGACCCTCACGTCAACTTAGGCAGCGAACACCCACCTCCGAGCACCCGCAGCCCCAAACCTGCCACACCCGCCCCCTTGCAGCTGCCTTCTCGGAGACCTGCCCCAGCCCGGCGCATCTCCGCTGAGTCTACCTGGAGCTCCGGGTCCCTCCCCAGCATCCTCGGCCCGGTGTCCTCCCCAGAGCTCATCCCTGCGACTGCCAGACTCCAGCCTCCGCCAGGGCTCTAAGTCCTGCCCCGTCTCCATCCTCCACCCCTTTCTCCTCCCTTCCCACCCTCAAATCGACTTGGCCCCGCCCTGGCGGAGTCGGAGGAAGGCAGGTCCGAGCGGAAAGGAGGCGCGGGCGGTTAGCGTCGGCCAGAGCCGCCGTCGGCCCCGCCCTCACGCTCTGTACCTGAGGGGGGCTCTTCTTCCACCTCCCCGGTGCCTCAGCTCCGCTTCCGTCCCTCGCGCCCCCAATGCCCGTGCGCACGCGTACCTGGCTTGATCCTCCCTCTCGCGGGCACTAGAAGCCGTGCGCGCGCACCCACGCACGTAGCGACGCGTACATACACCTGCCCGCCTTACAGGGCGCTGGGAGAAGCCTCGTCTTTGCCCATCCGCGCCGCGCAGGCGCACGCCCACGCAGCGCCTGGACGGCCCGCCCCGAGCGTCCCGTCTCCTAGTAACCAGTCGCGCGCCCCTTTCCCTTAGGTGTTTCTTCCAGCCTGAAGCTGGATGGAACGCGCATGTGCAGGGAGGTCTCTGGCCACTGCTCCTTCCTTCAGCTCTTTTGAACACCTGCTGCTTCGCAGAGGTGGTTTGGGGCCAGTTTTCCCAGAGATAGGGCATCGTTCTAGATCCACATTCAGTAAACCATTTACTCTCCAGAGCTGCTCTTGGCCGCAGCTCCTACCGTTTTGACGGAGCCTTCAGGTCCTGTCCTCCTGGGCCTGCCTGTCCCGGTGAGCGCAGGCAGCCTGCTGAGGGGAGCCTGTTGACGCAGGGCCGTGATCAGCTCTGCACGATCAGGGTGGAATTAGGAGTTGATAGAACTAATGATGAAAATAACAGCAGATTCCTGACCGATATTCCCTCTCCACATGCCAGTCCTTCTCCAACTATCTTTTCCAGAAAAACAAAAAACTGGTGATAGTTAACAAAAAAAAGAAAGGGTATACAATCTTACTTGATATTCAATAATATATTGATTGTTTTTCTGTTTAATACCATTTAAACTTGTCTTCTCTCAATTAGCCTTCAGTCTGGGGACATTCATTTAACTTAACCTGTGTATTATTTTTTAGCACCCAACTATGTTAAAATGACAATACCTTAAAGTGAAGAAATTAGATTTTTAGTGAAAAAGACTGAACACTGCATTATTCCACCAATTTTTGGAACCCAGCTTGAAAAAAAAAGAAGTCTTCTTTAATATTTGTTAATATCTAACATGTCCCACTCTTCTCAACACAAGAGCTTCTGAACAAACATGACTTTATCGCCCTCTCTTTTCCTACAGATGACATAAGAAATTAGGTTTTTACAGTCTTCTGATGATCTTGATATAGTGTAAGTCTGTGCATTTCAAAAGTAAGCTCACATTTGAGAAGACTAATGATTCCTGTTTTTGCCAGGTGAGTACTAATTTTTTCCCAGAAGGTGTCATTGGCAGGGATAAACATCTTCTATGTTAGAAGATATTTTTTCATAAGAAAATATTTAAATGTATAAGTTCCTTGTTTTTTCCTTCCTTCTTCTGATTTTTCATCAGTTTGTGTTGTTACATATTCTCATATTTTGTAGCATTTTTCAGATATTATATATTTTGTACATACAACTGGATACTGAAAAAGCAAATGTTCCCGTAATTTTAGGTAAAGAGATTAGAGGACCCAAGAAGCATATTTTTTTCTGAAATATAACTTTTCCTAGTTGATAAAATAAGTAACAAAGAAATACAGGCTCTCAAAGACCATAAATGCTAATTTTGTCACTCCTTCAGATACTAAGATTATTCTAAACAGAGGAATCTCATTATCTAGCATTATTGAAAACAAATAGGAAATAATGTACTAACTTTAAAACTATAAGTTGGAGTTGAGTACTTGGGTGGGGGTCAGGAGATTTCTTCTTTTTTTTTTTTTTTTTTTTTGAGACAGAGTCTCACTATGTTGCCTTTGGTAAGAGTGCTATGGCATCACAGCAACCTCAAACTCTTGGGCTCAAGCGATTCTCTTGCCTCAGCCTCCCTTGTAGATGGGTCTACAGGCACCTGCCATGATACCTGGCTATTTTTTGGTTGCAGGTGTCATTGTGGTTAAGCAGGCCTGGGCCAGGTTTGAACCCACCAGCTTCAGTGTATGTGGCTGGCGCCCTACTCATTGAACTATGGGCGCCAAGCCATGGGTTTAGGGAATTATTAATATAGCAAGCAGGAAAGTTCCTCCCTTAGGGAAAGAATAAGAACAGCTTAAGCATTTATGTAACTTAGATATTACTAAAGATTATTTGGAAAAAATGTAGGGAAACGGTCATTTAAAGGCCTACAGAGGGTGTAAAGATTTTCCTTTTTCTTGTCAAGGACTATTGTCTTCTTCCCCTAATCTGAGAAAGTAAAAATGTCCTTCCTTCTATGGAAGTCCAAGGCATGGTGCATTGCCTCACCCTGTCCCAACTAAACCTTGTACAGTACCCCTGATCTCTGTCTTGTGACAGACACCCTCTGTGTAGTTCTCAGGTTTGAGTTTTCTGGTCCCTCAGTTTCTCTATCATTTCCAAAGCTTCACTACAAACACCCCTATTTTGCCTTTCTTTTTTCCTGTCCCCTTCCTTGTCTCCTCAAAAAAAAAAGAATCTGGCTTGGCACCTATAGCTCGATGGCTAGGGTGCCAGCCACATATACCATGGAACTGGCAGGTTAGAATCCACCCCTGGCTTGCCAGAACAACAATGACAACTACAACCAAAAAAAAAATAGCTGGGCGTCGTGGCGGGCGCCTGTAGTCCTACCTACTTGGGAGACTGAGGCAAGAGAATCATTTAAGTGTAAGAGTTTGAGGTTGCTGTGAGCTATGATCCACAGCACTCTACCTAGGGCGCCAAAGTGAGACTGTGTCTCAAAAAAAGAAAAAAATTGGGGATTCCATTTACACATATATTAAGCTACCTGAGCTATATTACTCCTGGGTTAAAGTGCTGCTTTCCCCTACTGTCCCACAGCTCAGTGATGGTCTGTTCATTTTTAAAAATGTGTTTCCTCTGGCTGGGCACAGTGGCTCATGCCTGTAATCTTAGCACTCTGGGAGGCCGAGAAGGGCAGATTGTTTGAGCTCAGGGATTTGAGACCATCCTGAGCAAGAGCTAGAACCCGTCTCTAAAAGTTGCCGGCATTGTGGTGAATGCTTGTATTCCCAGCTACTCAGGAGGCTGGGCCAAGAGGATCACTTGGGCCCAAGAGTTTGAGGTTGCTGTGAACTATGACACCACAGCACTCTACTGAGGGCAACAAAGTGAAACTCTGTCCAAAATAAAATTATAATCAGTTTCTTCCTCATAATGAGGCTTGAAAATCCTGGACAATGAGCATTCATAGGGTTTTACTTTATTTCCTTTTTCTCAGGGATCACTCTTCTGCACTCCCTGTTGTCCAGTACCTAAAAATTATTGTTTCATGTGTTTTGTCTGTTTTTTAAGTTGCTTAAGGCATGGGGATAAATCTGATCTCTGTTACTTCACCATGGCAAAAAACAGAAGTCTACCAGCTTGTCATAGTCTCAAGCCCCATGCTAATAATTTGCCCTAACAGAAGTGGTTTGCAATTCAAAAATTGCTTCAGACTGAAAAAACTATAACTCCAAAGGCCTTGTAGCAGGAGAGGGTGTGGCATAGCACAGACTTAAGGAAAAGCAATGAGGTCACAGGGCTGAGGCAAAATAAAGAAGACAGGAGAGAGTGTTCATTGGTATATTAGTTTCTTATTGCTATTGTCTATTGCCACAGATTTGGTGGCTTTAAGCAACACAAATTTATCAAGTCCAATGGGTCTCACTGGGCTAAAATCGAAATGTCAGCAGAGCTGCATTCCTTCTAAAGGCTCTAGGGAGGATTCATTTTCTTGTCTTTCCAGGTTCTATAGGTGGCCTACCCTCCTTGGCTTTTGGTCCCCATCTATCTTCAAAGCCAACAATAGCCAGTAAAGTCCTTCCCATGTCACATCACACTAAACACCAAAATTTGTCTCCTTTCACTTAGGGAGACTGTTATGATCACCTTGGTTCCACCCAATTATTCCATAATATATTCTTCCCATCTGAGAGGCAATGGATTGGTAACCTTAATTTTGGCAGCCCTTTGCCATGTAACATATATTCACAGCTTCTTGAGATTAGGACATAGACATCTTTGGGGGCCATTATTCTACCTACTACAGCTAGGGACCAGAGATGTAGAAAATTTGGCTTTTGCTCTGAAATGGGAAGCAACTGAAATATGTTAGGCAGAGGACTAATGTGATCTGGCTTATGTCTAAAAGTCTCAAACCAGATCCTGCTTGAAGAATATACAGTGGGAGGGACATATAAGGGTGGAAATAGAAACAGGATTCATTGACAGATTGGATGTGGAATACAAAATAAAGAGGAGTTAACAATGTCTTCCTCAGCACTGCATGAGGTTTCCTGTCATCCTTCATTCTCCTTATACTTGATACTATCTGCCTTTCTAAAGTCTTACCATTCTGATAATAAACATGCATTTCTGGCTCGGCGCCTGTGGCTCAACGGGCTAAGGCGCCAGCCACGTACACCTGAGCTGGCAGGTTCGAATCCGGCCCAGGCCCACCAAACAACAATGATGGCTGCAACCAAAAAATGGCCGGGCGTTGTAGCAGGCGCCTGTAGTCCCAGCTAATTAGGAGATGGAGGCAAGAGACTCGCTTGAGCCCAGGAGTTGGAGGTTGCTGTGAGCTGTGATGCGACAGTACTCTATCCAGGGTGACAGCTTGAGGCTCTGTCTCAAAAAAAAAAAAACAACAAAAAAAAAACAACATGCATTTCTATTAATATGATTGATAGTAAATTTGTCTCCTTATGTACTCAATCTATTTGGGAGTCCCTAATCTGCAGATTAGGTCTTTATATACTTTGCCCTTTTTTCTATTGTTTTCTTTTTCCTACACATTTTGTTTTCTGTTTGTTTGTTTGTTTTTCGCAGTTTTTGGCCGGGGCCAGGTTTGAACCCACCACCTCTGGTATATGGGGCCAGCGCCTTACTCCTTTGAGCCAAAGGCGCCACCCCCTACATATTTTGTAGGAGTTATTTATTTCATTCTGCCACCCAGGCTGGAGTGCAGTGGTATAATCATAGTTCACTGATCTCAAACTCCTGGGTTAAAGTGCTCCTTTCCCTGAGGCTCCCTGGCAGCTAGGACTATAGATAGGGCATGCATCACCATACCTGGATAAGTGCTTTTTTTTTTTTTTTTTTTGAGACAGAGCCTCAAGCTGTTGCCCTAGGTAGAGTGCTGTGGCATTACAGCTCACAGCAACCTCCAACTCCTGGGCTTAAGTGATTCTCTTGCCTCAGCTTCCTAAGTAGCTGAGACTACAGGCACCGGCCACACTCCCAGCTTTTTTTTTTTTTTTTTTTTAGTTGTAGTTGTCATTGTTGTTTGACAGGCCCCAGCTGGATTCGAATCTGCCACCTCCGGTGTATGTGGCTGGCGCCTTAGCCACTTGAGCTACAGAAGCTGAGCCGATAATTGCTTTTTTAGGGAGAGATGGGATCTCAGTATGTTGCCCAGGCTGGCCTCAAAGTCCTATCCTCAAGCAATCTTCTACCTTAGCCTCCCAAAGTGCTGGGATTACAGGAATGAACCACAGCTGAGGAGTTCCTTTTATATTTCAGCTATTGCATCTCCTGTCATCTTGGACATAGCAAGTATCTCCTTCTAGTCTCTTTTTGTTTGTTTTTTATTGAATAGAAATTCTTAATCATGAGTAATCAAACCCATCTGTTTTCCCCTTATTGTTTAAGCTTTTTAGGTCTTATTCACAGAATACTTCTCTACCCAAAGGTGACGAATACATTGTCCTATATTTTCTTCTATTTCAGTTATAATTTGACCATTCACATTTAGGTGTTTAATGCATTTGGAGTTCACTTTTATATATAAGATAAGGATTCTGCTTTAATTTTGTCTACATAATGAGCCAGTGTTCACAATACCAACATATTAAATTTAGTCTGTTCTGTCTCCTTTGCCTTATAGTGTTGCCTGTATCATATGTGAGGTTCCTGAACATTCCTATGTCTGAGTTGTAGCTCTGTTATGTTCTATTGATCATTTATTTGTTCCTGTATGAGATTGTTTTTTGTTACTTTGACTTTGTAAAATATCTTAATATCTAGTAAAGCAAGCCTCTATGTTCTTTTTGCCCAATTGATTTAGTTCTCTATGGACTTTTGTTCTTCCATATACATTCAAGATTCCTTCTTAAATGGCAACCTGAATGCTAGTCCAAAGATTCCCCCAATAGACTTGTTCACCTTCACGTTCTCAAGACTCTGGGGAAGTTAAGGTGAGACTCACAGGGCCAAATCTACCTTATTGTATTTGGTTCCTCTTTAATCCTTCTATTAGATTGAAGTTGAATGCACAAATTGATAAATATACAAGTTAACATTATTTTATGTTTATTAATTTCAAATGCCATATATTGTTTTATAGTTTTTTTAGTGTTTTCTAAAACTTTTTTTCCAATTTTTCATTTTGAAAAAGTTGTAAATCTACAGAAGTGTAACAACAATCACTACACTAAGATTGTTAGTGTTGTTATCACTACACTAACAATCAATACACTAAGCAATTTTTATCCTCTACCTCCTAGATTCAGCTATTAACATTTTGCATATTTTACTTGCTCTCTGTATTTATCTATCCATTGCTAAACAATTTGAGAGCAAGTTGCAGATAACGTCCTTCATACCTATTTTAACATGTATTTCCTAAGAACAGGTTCGTTCACTTAAATAACTACAGTACAATGATCACATCCACGGCATTTGACATTCATGCAGTATTATTATCTAATTAACCATTTACCTCCATATTTTCCAATTGTCCAAGTAATAATATTTGCAGGATATCTCCTCTCACCCCCCCATTCAAGATCATTCACTGCATTTGGAAATCATGTATCTTTAGCCTTCTTTAATCTGAAACAGTTTGTCAGCCTTTCATGATATTGACATTTGTAAGTACAAATTACAGCAGAACCTTCATAGTTAACCCCTTCCCTACACTGACCACCTGCTTAAGTTGACCCAATTTTCATAAACTATGCACACACCATATGTATGTATCAGTACAATAGGCCTAGTTCTGTTTGTTGAACATCTCTGTATGTTGACCAGTTTGTTTGTTTTTTGAGACCAAGTCTCACTATGTCACCCTGGGTAGAGTGCCGTTGTATCACAGCTCACAGCAACCTCAAACCCTTGGGCTTAAGCGATTCTCTTGCCTCAGTCTCCCAAGTAGCTGGGACTACAGGCATCCACCACAATGCCTGGCTATTTTTGCTGTTGTTGTCATTGTTGCTTATCAGGCCCGGGCCGGTAAGCAACAATGAACTCATTATCCCCAGTGTATGTGGCCGGTGCCCTAACCACTGAGCTACAGGTGCCAAGCCATACTGACCAGTTTGTTACAGTCCTTTGGGTAGTCAACTTACAGAGGACTTAGTGTTATTTGTTTTACAGAATGTCTCCCAATTTGGATTTGATATTTCCTCATGATTAGACTCAAGTTATGCATTTTTGACAGGAATGTTTCCTTTTTAATTAAAGAGGAGAAAACCAAAGAATAGAATAAACTCTTTTATTAATTCAAAGACAATTTAAGAAGAAACATTCATTTTCAAGTTCCAAATCTAAGGAAGAGGTACTACGTATACCCACATTTTAGAATTTCATGAGAGATCTTTCAAAAATTTAGCTTAAGACTGGGCATGGTGGCTCACTCCTGTAATCCTAGCACTTTGGGAGGCTGAGGCAGGTAGATGGCTTGAGCTCAGGAGTTTGAGACCACCCTGAGCGAAAGCAAGACCCCATCTCTAAAAATAGCAGGGCATTGTGGCGGGCACCCGTATTCCCAGCTACTCAGGAGGCTGAGGCAAGAGGATTACTTGAGTCTAAGGGTTGAGGTTGCTGTGAGCTGTGACTCCATGGCACTCTTCCAAGCTTGACAAAGTGAGACTCTATCTAACAAAAAAATACCAGTAGCTAAATATTAAAGAATTAATACATCTAAAAGGTGGGCAAGTGCTTTCATTTACAATGGTGGAATCTGCCCCCAATGTCAGGTCACTGGTAGAACATCTTCAGTACAACATTATTCTCCAATGAGCACTGCAGGGAGCCTGTCCCTGTCATTCTGATTAACTCTGCCTAGAATATTTCTGTCCATATTTCAAACAGCAACCCTGACCTAGGAACCCCTCCTTTGGGAGTCTTTCCAAGGCCTCCTTCTGTGCTGCATGCTCATCTCCCTTAACAGATTAGGCATCCTTAATAACAAGTACTATATCTTTATTGGCATCTTTATTTTTTGCAGAGCATGTTGCAGAGTTCTTGGCCTTTAGTAGTTACTTCTTCTTAACCCATTAATAATGAATTAAAAGGTTTTCCTAGCAAGAGTGATAGAAAAGACTAAGAGAAATTCTATTATTTTCTGAAAAGTAATAAAACATAAAATCAGGCAAATTCCACTTAAAAAAAAAAAACTTTCAAGGTTTCTATAGAACCTGCAAACTTTCCTGCAAAGAAAAGGTAAACGCTGAAAGGTGAAAGGCAATTTTACTTTATATTTTTAGCATCTCAATGACATTTCACTCATATAAATACCGCCATGAAGTTAGTTGAAATTCCTACTGTATTCACTTGTTACCTGTATTTTTTTTCAGGAATCAAGCTGACGAGGCATTTCCACTACTTAAAAAGATATTTGCAAAATACCTCAATATTTGTTCAGCTATCCCAATGGGATATTCACTTAGTAAATCTGCTACTCAGGTTTCTGCCATGCCTATGGATTCAAAAGGAAAAAATCACGTGATTCAAAGGTCCGAGAAAAGCAGGTTGGAACCAGTTACTCAATTATTTCAAAACACCAAGAAAATAAGATTAGAAGACATAAACCAAGAAAACTTTATAAGTATTAAAGGGACTAGCACAGAATCTCTTTCAAAGAAAGCTGTGGGCTCGATGGTATATGTTATGGAAAGTGATGGAATACAAGTGACAGATGTGGAATAAAGTAATGTGTACATGTTATCAAAGAAACCAAAACTTAGTTTTGATTAAGAGGGAGTGTTGAATAAGCATTTAACTTATTAGAAAAACCTAACAAAATGAAGGGAGACTATTGTTTTACTTTTCATATTTTCTTTTTTGTTGTTGTTGCAGTTGTTACTGCTGTTTGTAACTGGCCAGGGATGGGTTCGAACCCACCACCCTTGGTGTATGACACCAGCGCCCTGCTCCCTGAGCCACAGGTGCACCCTGTTTTACTTCTCACTATTTATGAATCACCTTAGACTGCATTTTTTGATGATGCATATTCAAAAGTCCATTGCTTTAGGGAGAAAAGTCTTCTAAAATTCAAAGCAGATTTCTCTTATATTGTATTTTATCCTTATTAAAAATCAGAGTTTTGGCTCGGCGCCTGTGGCTCAACGGGCTAAGGCGCCAGCCACGTACACCTGAGCTGGCGGGTTCGAATCCAGCCCAGGCCCGCCAAACAACAATGACGGCTACAACCAAAAAATGGCCGGGCGTTGTGACGGGCACCTGTAGTCCCTGCTACTTGGGAGGCAGAGGCAGGAGACTCGCTTGAGCCCAGGAATTGGAGGTTGCTGTGAGCTGTGATGTCACGGCACTCTACCCAGGGCGACAGCTTGAGGCTCTGTCTCAAAAAAAAAAAAAAAAAAAAATCAGAGTTTTAAAATAACAATATTTTGACATTGGTACTTTGCCTTCCTCCTCATTTGCAGCAAAGTAATAAACTTTTCCTTCCTCTCCTCAAACCCTTTGTACTTGTTCTTCCAATGTGGCCTCTGGGACAAGTGTGACCTTTTAGTAACAATGCTAAAACTTGTATGCAAGTCTTCGTGTGTATATGTTTTTATTTCTTTCCTTTTTTAAAAAAAAAAAAGAGAAAGGTAGGACGCTGGCCACATACACAGAGGCTGGCAGGTTTGAACCTGGCCTGGGCCAGCTAAAAAACAACAGTGACAACTGCAACAACAACAACAAAATAGCTGGGCATTGTGGCGCACACCTGTAGTTCCAGCTACTTGGGAGGCAGAGGCAAGAGAATCACTTACGCCCAAGAGTTGGAGGTTGCTGTGAGCTGATGGCATAGCACTCTACCAAAGGTGACAGCTAGAGACAAGGAAGGAAGGGAGGGAAGGAGGGAGGGAAGGGGAGGGGAGGGGGAGGGAGGGAAGGAGGGAGGGAAGGGGAGGGGAGGGGGAGGGAGGGAAGGAGGGAGGGAAGGAAGGAAGGGGAGGGGAGGGAGGAAGAGGAGGGGAGGGGAGGGGAGGGAGGAAGGGGAGGGAAGGAAGAAAGACAGAAAGAAAATTTTAAAAATAAAATAAAAATATCTTTATGGCACCAAAACAATGGCTTTGGGGGAGGGGGGTTAGAGACAGAGTCTCACTCTGTCATCCCAGCTCTACTGCAGTGCCATGATTATTGCTCACTGCAACTTCAAACTCTTGGACTCTGATGATCCTCCTGCCTCACTCCTCTGAGTAGCTGGAATGACAGACCCATACCACCACACAGTGCTAATTTTTTCTATTTTTAACAGAGACTGTAGGATCATGAATGTCCCAGTAACCTTAGCAAAAGCCCATTTGGTGAATTAATAGGGAAAAAAGCCATTTTGGAGTAGATTAAAAATGAACGGAAGTAAGGAAGCAGATACACTGGATGTATAGCAAGTAACTCTTTAAAGCTTGGTGGCTCTAAAGGGTAGTTGACAGAATGAAAAGTGGAAGGACAAGTGAGATCACTGAAGGACCATTAAGATGAGAGTACAGCATGTTTGATTATCATTGGAAAGATTCCAGTAGAAGTACAAGGAAGAATAACCAAGGGAAAGAAGCCTTGGAGCAGGGAGGATGGAATGGTATTCTCTAAAACCATTTAAGCAGGAAATCAGGAAAAAAAAAAATCTGATCTGTACCATCTCAGATTTCAGAGAAATGGAATTTAGAAAGAAGCCATATAAGCAGAGAATATCATGTGGCTATTTTGAATTATAACTAGGAAAATTCCTACTACAATTAACACTGAACAGAATCCATTCACACCTGCATAATACAAGAAGTAAAGATAAACTCAGTGACCTCAGTCAAAGGTTTAATAATAAATGAGGAGTCATTGTGTCTTTATTGTAGCTTTCTATGAAGCCCTGGTCATTTGCCATATCAGCATCACCAAACTGTGAACATTGAAAGCTTCTTACTCCAAGAGGCAAGTCTTAGTAATTTCTATCCTAACTGAAGGAGACTGATTTCTGCGAAAGATTGAAAAAGATGATCAGAAATTCTTTGGGCTCCCAAAAGTTGAGGTCCATTTATTACCCCATCTCATTGCTCTGGGCTGCTTTTTTTGTTGTTCGGACCAATAGAGTGTGGCTGAAGCGCTGCTTGGAGGCTAGGAGTAAACTGAGGTGCCCCAGCAGCCAGCCAGCACCAAGTGCCCAGGTGTGAATAAGGCCATCTTGGACTGCCCAGTTCAGCCTACCCTTGCTGAAAGAAGCCTTATGAATAAGCCTAGGTGACACCAGCAGAGGAATCACCCAACTTGCCCACATAATTGTTAGAGATAATAAATCATTGTTTTAAGCCACTAATGTTTGAGGCAGTTCATTATGCAGCAATAATTAGCTGAAACTATTATTACCTTGCTGTCTTGTCTGCTGGGGGAATTTCCCACCTGGCTGAGCCATGGGGTTTTCTTAACTGCAGTAAGAGATACCCTGAGTGGTAATCACTAGCCTTAGTGTTTTCTGAGCCTGTCTGTCTTATTACCACCTCTGTATTGAGAATAATCAGGGTTTATTCCTTCCAGTGCAATTTCTCTTTCAAAACTGACTTGAATTTCCTCACCTTTTAAGTGGAGTTACCTGCCACTTGGGGTGTGTGAAGGAAATATGTAAAGACTCAGCGCGATCCTACATGCTCGGTAGTGTATTTTCTGGTTCCCCTGCCCGGCGTGTGGCCTGACTGCTCTGGGTTTCCGAGGGCTCCCCCTAAATTCGCCCTCTCAACCTGTCACACTCGCCTCTCCTACCTTAGCCCCGAGGTGGCCGTTATCTCAGTGGGGTCACGCGGGGAGCTCCCATCGGAACTGGGGCTTTAGGACTTTGGTATTTTCATCGGAACGTGGCCTGCGTCCCCGCCTCAAAGGACTTCAGGAGGCAGGCGGACCGCGGGACCCGGCGACCCCGCGGGCAAGGACGGCCCGGCGCGCTCCCGGCGCGGCCCCGCTTCGTCGCGGCGCTTCCGGCGGCCGGACCTCAAGGGGCGGGGCCGGGCCGCGTCCGCTGCCTGCCGGGTGCGGAGACCCCACGCGTCCTTCTCCCGCGCGAGTGTGCACGAGGCTGTAGGCGCGCCCGGAAGCGGCAGGTGGGTGACGCCGGAAGCGGCGCGAAGCGGGGTGTTGCGGGCTGTGGCCGGCGCCGCTTCCCTCGCGGCGGACTGAGCTCAGAGGCCGCCGCGGCCGGTGCTGAAGGCTGTGCGGTTCACCCTCAGCGCTAAGACCGGCTTAATTTTACTGTTAGGAGGAGGAAACTGTGTAAAACAGGTTGGATGGCAGCCGTGTGCAGGCCCACCGAGAGGCAATAAATAAAATAATACATGCACAAGGCCTTATGAAGTTCTGGGTAAGTTTATGTATGGTCAGAGAGTGGCCAGTACAGATGGAAGGATTTTGGTAAGTTTTTATGAAGAAGTTGGGCCTGCCTAGAAAGATAGATGAAACTGTTCTCTTTTCCTTCTGTTGCTTTCCGAGAAACATTGGGCAGCGCCAAGGTAGCGACGTGTTCCGAAGAACATGGAATTAAGACTGTCTCCTGAGGATAATATAAAATTGGTAATTAAAGGGTGAGAGTGGAGATAGGCAACGTGATTTGGAGGAAACAAAATTTTACCAGGTCTTCAAACACTGACACTGTCCTAAGGAAAGACTGTGTATCATTGAGTCTGAGGCAGAACTACTAAAAAGGGAATTTTGAAAAAGGCACATCTGTCCCAGAGGAATCCAAGCCTTCCCCATGGGGGAGATGGCATCCCGGCCTGAGAGTAGGATCTTTCCTGGGCTCTTCTGAGTTGAGGTGGCGGTTTTCTCAAGGCCTGTCCTATCAGACATTGAAATAATGTAACTCAATCCTTTTATTCTGATCATGTATTCACCAAGCAAACTTATGCTAAGTTGGATGTCAGTTGTCTACAGTGAGTAGTTGGACAGGCTGATGTGAATATCTGGTTGATGGCCTATAATTTTTTGGTAAATCATTAAGTTAGCATTCAGATGTTGTGGACATCCCTTTGGTTTCATTTTTTTCCCACTATTTGTGTTACTCTTTTTCATCCTTTAGGGCTCAGTTGAAATGTTACATCCTCACTGAGGCCTGTTTATTGGTTTATGTGTACAAGTGCCTAGAACAGTTTCTGGCACATAGTAGGCACTCTATTTAACTCCTCAGTCATTACCTAACATGTCAAATTTCTGATGAAGCCCAGCCTAACAATCTTGTTTAAAATACAACCTAACTCCTTTCACCTCACTTCCTCCCTTTCTGAGCTCTACTTTTTCTTATAACCCTTATCACCATTATTTATTTGGCTCACCAACAAATCCCAAACGCCAAGAACAATATCTGTCATGTTATAGGTGAAAAACTCGTTGAATTAGTACCTTTGTTGTGTTTCATTCACACTGTATACACAATGTGTGGATGAACAGAGATATTCTTGGTACTGTTAAAATACATTAATTGGATCAGTACATGAATTGGATCAATTCCAATTCTGGAACCCTAAGAAGATTGGATTTTTGGCCCAAGTCAATATCTTGGATAATAGTTGATTTATCAAGGTAAATGCTGCTTTGATATGTCTTGGTTAGGAATCCTTGTACACTCAGGGAATGGGTGTTATATGACAGGAACAGTATCATAGGAATAGAAATGCAAAGGGAGGAACATTGTAACAGTTACTTTTATGGCACATTTCATATTTGCCAGACATGAATGCTTTATGCATATGAACATATTTAATTATCTCAAGCATTCTATGGGGTCTGAGACAGTTGAAGCAGCTGGAAGTTAAACTATTTTGTCTAAGGTTATTTAGTTAGTGGCAGAGCTAGGGCTAAAATTTAAGCTCCTCTTTGCTATCCTGTCAAACTCTGTATATGTAGACAAGAGAACCTCAGTGGCTCACACCTGTGATCCTCACACTCTGAGAGGTCGAGGTGGATCCCTTGAGCTCATGAGTTTGAGATCAGTCTGAGCAAGAGTGAGCCCTAGTCCCTAATAAAAATAGAAAGCTTAGCCAGGTGTTGTGACTGGCCCCTGTTGTCTCAGCTACTGGGAGGCTGAGGCAGGAGGATCACTTGAATGCAGGAGTTTGAAGTTGCTGCATCATCTTAGGCAGTAGAGTGAGACTGCATCTCAAGAAGAAAAAAAGAGAGAACCTCAACTTTGGGGAAAGATATTTCACAAGTTCTTTGAGAACATCCACAGACACCATCCAGTATATTGTCACTTACTTGTTACTGTTTCCCCCTTGGATCACAGTGGAAGAAGATGCTGACACAGGCTGCCTCCCTACCTGAGCTCTGGATATGAACACCATCACTTTCTCTTACCAATGTTGCCCTTTCTTCCTCGACTCTTCCACCAGCCTCAAACTTGCTAGGTCTCTTACATCTTAAATCCTCTCCTAACTCCACATTCCTTTCTAGCTTTTCCACTTCACAACTAGAATACACTTATTGTCTCCATTTAGGCCTCTTACTCAGCACATCTGGTTCTTGTAAAGATCACTAATAACCTTGATGCTGTTAACTCTAATAGATCCTTTCAACCCTTGTCTTATTTGCTCAATCTTTAGCATTTGGCACTATTACCCATTTTGTGTCACCATTAACTTACAGTCATGATACCGTATTTAAAAATTTTCTTTTTATAGCTAGTTGTTGTGGTGGGCGCCTGTATTCCCAGCTACTTGGGAGGCAGAAACAAGAGGATTGCTTGAGCCCAAGAGTTTGAGGTTGCTGTGAGCTATGATGCCACAACACTCTACCCAGGGCCATAGATTTAGACTTCATGTCAAAAAAAAATTTTTTTTTCTTTCTTTTCTTCTATTCTCAGTTTTCTTTGGAAGCTGTTCCCTCTTTCCTGTCTCTATCTCTTAAATGTTGCTGCTCTTCAGGATTGCATCAGAAGCTCTTGTCACTGAACTATCTCTGGACATAGAGACCCCTATTAGTGGCCTGTTTCCAGCTATTGAGCTCTGTTCCATTGGCTGTTTAATAACCATTTGATAGTTCAACAGTCTGAATGAACCAATTATGTTCACCCCATACCTCCTCTTCCTACGAAATCTGTCCTAGGAAATTTCTCTTTCCATCTCTTTGCCAGGCCACAAGTCAGGCATAATATTAATAAAATGGCTAACACATGTTATGTACTTTACATGCCTGACATTCTTTTAAGCACTTTACATTGTATTAGCTCATTTAATCTTGATGATCCAATATGAGCCCTGTCATTATCCACATATTACAGATAGGGGATCTGAGGCATAGAGTAGTTAACTAATCTGTCTTATGTCATTCATCTGGCAAAGGAGAGATTAGGGATTTGAATGCTGGCAGTCTGGTTCAAGCTTGTAATCATACCACGAAGAACGAAATCCTTGACTTCTCTCTCTCTTTCACCCAGTTACCAAATATTGTACATTCTTCATTTTTAAGTCTCTAAGTGATATCTCCAAAGTATAAGTCCAATCTTCTACTTTCCTAAAACACTTTAGCCCCTCCCTCATGGCCCTCAGAATAAGATTCAAGCATTTAACTTGGATTTTAAGGCTCTTTATAATCAGACCTTTATTGCTTCTGCCTTCTTATCTCCAGCTCCCCATTTTTGCACATGTAAAAGTAACAGTCAGTGGAATTCTTAGCATTGGGCCTGTCTCCTTTTTCGTCTTTACGTGGGGCCTGTCTCCTTTTTCGACAAGCTGTTGCACATTGTTGGAATACTTTTCCTTACCCTTTTACGTCTCAACTTCAATGTCACTTCCACTCATTAGAGTTAGATGGCCCTCTAATGTACATACTTTATACCTATTACAGCACTTATGACAGTATATTTTAATTATCACCTTACTTGCTCTTTAGTTTCACTACATTGTGTGGATACTAAAAGTTCCTTGAAGGCAGGGGCTAGTCCACCTTTTTTTTTTTTTTTGAGACAGCCTCGAGCTGTCACCCTGGATAGAGTGCTGTGACATCACAGCTCACAGCAATCTCCAATTCCTGGGCTCAAGCAAGTCTCCTGCCTCAGCCTCCCAAGTAGCTGGGACTACAGGCGCCCGCCACAACGCCCGGCCATTGTTTCTTTTGGTTGCAGTCGTCGTCGTTTGGCAGACCCGGGCTGGATTCGAATCCGCCAGCTCAGGTGTACGTGGCTGGCACCTAAGCCTGTTGAGCCACAGGCACCGAGCCTAGTCCACCTTTTTAATATCTTCCATATCCATTCCTTTCTGTCTCTGTCTGCTACTGTACTTCATACCCTCATTATCTCGAGCTTAGGCAACTGCATTAGTCTGTTAACTATGCTCCCTGCCCCCGTCTATCCTTTCTTTAATTCATGCTCAATATCATAAAGGCAGTTTTGTATAATAGCTGAAGACACTTCCCTGATTAAAACATTCCAGCTGCCTTTTTAAAAGGCCAGATATTTCAGGAGACATGAATTTGTCTCCTCCCCTCCTTTATCCCCTTACTGCCCTGTGCCTGGTGGGTACTCCATAATTACTTGTTGAATGCATGTGGAACTGTATCAAAGTCAGTCAAACAGAACAAAAACAAAGAGATTAACCAAAAAAAAATGTAGTCTGGATGCAGAGGCTTCCTAGGACAGTGTAGTCATAGACTTCAGTGAAGCTAGACGACTAGTAACTTTTTCCTTTAGGAGAGAGTCCCTAAAACATGTCTTAGTATTAGATCATTCTTTGCCTTTGCATATGCTTGAAATATGCTACTCACATCTACCTGGTAAACTATCAGATTTGGAGACTCAGTTCAACTATCTAATCTTCTGTTAAACTTTTTTCAAACCAGCAAAAAGCAGGGTATAGTCGTATCTGCTTGTAGTTCCAACTACTCAGGAGGCCAAGGCAGGACAATTACTTGAGCCCAGTAGTTTAAGGCTACAGTGAGCTACAAATGACATCACTATACTCCAGCCTGAGTGGCAAAAAACCAAAAATCTAAGAACTAAAAGCCCTCCCAACATTTCTAGGCAGAGGGAATGTAAATTGGTTCAACTTTTCTGTAGCATAATTTATAAAATATAATTAACAAGATGAAAATAGGAAGACTCTAACCTAGGGATTGTACTTTTAGGATGTTGTTTATCTAAAGAATTTGACTTAGTTATAGACTTTAATAACCCATTCCCAGTTCTTCACCCTAAAGGAAAATTATAGACATTCTAAGAAATAGAATTAGAGGGCGGCACCTGTGGCTCAGTCGGTAAGGCGCCGGCCCCATATGCCGGGCATTGTGGTGGGTGCCTGTAGTCCCAGCTACTCGGGAGGCTGAGGCAAGAGAATCACCTAAGCCCAGGAGTTGGAGGTTGCTGTGAGCTGTGTGACACCACAGCACTCTACCGAGGGCAATAAAGTGAAACTCTCTAAAAAAAAAAAAAAAGAAATAGAATAGAATGGTTTATTTAAGTTCACAAGTAGTCAAAATATTTCATTTTCATAACTAGTATTTTCAGCTTTTTGCCACTTAATACTTCACTAGCAATGCTAACATGAATAATGTGTAAAGGTTTCAAACATAATTAATTTGTTCATATTCTTTCTATATAACCCTGCACAATTCTGTTGCCTTTCCTGACATCAGGGCTTCAGCCTAATTTAATATTGATCTAATAAAAGTTATGCTGCCAGTAAATTATATATCCCAAAGTCAAACAGGAATTATTTTGGAAGTATTATAAAGACACAAAGCTTTCCACAGAGATCTTCTTGAGTACATTATTGATAATAGAAAAACTAGAAACCGGTTTGGCGCCTGGAGCTCAGCAGCTAGGGCACCAGCCACATATCCTGGAGCTGGCAGGTTCTAACCTAGACCAGGCCTGCCAAACAATGACAATTACTACAAAAAAAATAGCTGGGTGTTGTGGCAGGCACCTGTAGTCCCAGCTACTTGGGAGGCTGACGCAAGAGAATTGATTAAGCCCAAGAGTTTGAGGTTGCTGTGAGCTGTGACACCATGACACTCTACCAAGGGCGACATAGTGAGATTATCTCAAAAAAAAAAAAAGGAAGAAAGAATAAAACTAGAAACAACCTAAAGTTACAGACTAAGAGACTAAGTAAACTGGTACACTTAACAATAGAATATTATACAATCATTAAAGTTGATATAAAAATATATTTAATGTTGAATGAAAGAATAGGATGATTACACTTTTGGGGGAGAAAAGTGTGAATATAAGCAGAAATAAAATGGGTATACTCTAAAATGTTAATTGTGATTATCTCTTGGTGGTGGAATTATGGATGCTTTTATTCTTGCTTATCTGTATTTTCTCATTTTTCTCAACAAACATGTATTGTGAATTCAGAATAATATGTTTGGCTTTGATATATATTTGAAGCAGATTTATTGTTTGAAAATGTGTCCTTATTCCCTTTCAATTGAAATTATTTGAAATTTGTCTTCCTTTATTTCCTTCAAATATTCTGTGGTAGAGTTGCCCAAGACTAATGGTAAAGCTAAAAGGCAAAAAAAGCAACTCAGCATAGGCTGGGCATGGTGGCTCATGCCTGAAATCCTAGCACTCTGGGAGGCTCAGGTGGGTGGATTGCTTTAGTTCAGGAGTTTGAGACCAGCTGAGCAAGAGCAAGACCTGGTCTCTTAAAAATAGCAGGGCGTGGCTCGGCGCCTGTGGCTCAACGGGCTAAGGCGCCAGCCACGTACACCTGAGCTGGCGGGTTTGAATCCAGCCCGGGCCCGCCAAGCAACAATGACGGCTGCAACCAAAAAATGGCCGGGCGTTGTGGCAGGCGCCTGTAGTCCCAGCTACTTGGGCAGCAGAGGCAAGAGACTCGCTTGAGCCCAGGAGTTGGAGGTTGCTGTGAGCTGTGATGCGACAGCACTCTATCCAGGGTGAAGCTTGAGGCTCTGTCTCAAAAAAAAAAATAGCAGGGCGTTGTGGCAATAGGAAGCTGAGGCAATAGGATCTCTTGAGCCCAAGAGTTTGAAGTTGCTGTGAGCTATGATGCCATGGCACTCTACTTGGGCAAGAAAGTGAGACTCTGTCTCAAAAAAAAAAAAAACAAAACAGCAGCTCAACTAGGTAACTTACAGAATTAGATATTTGGATTAAATAACCAATAATTGATAGCTAGAAAATAGAGTTTATTTTTTCCTTTTTCAATGAATTAATTCGTTTGTCTTCCATTTTTAAAAGCATGCTGATCCCATTTTCAGTGAAGAATTGCTTCCAGTTACTTTGTAACTCCAAAGTCCCAGCCGCTGGCTTTAAAAGCACAGTAAAAAGTGGGCTCATTTTACAGTCAACTTCCAATGATGTTTATCAAAATCTGGCTATAGAAGACTGGATCCATGACCATATGAATCTAGAAGGCAAAACAATTCTTTTCTTTTGGAGAAATTCTCCCTCGGTTATAATTGGTAGGCATCAGAATCCTTGGCAGGAATGTAACCTGAATCTAATGAGAGAAAAAGGTATAAAACTGGCTCGGAGACGAAGTGGAGGAGGAACAGTCTACCATGATATGGGTAACATCAACTTGACTTTCTTTACAGCCAAAAACAAATATGATAGAATGCAAAATCTGAAATTAATTTTGAGAGCTCTGAATGCTGTCCAACCCCAGCTGGATGTGCAAGCTACCAAAAGATTTGATCTTTTACTTGATGGACAGTTTAAAATCTCAGGAACAGCTTCTAAGATCGGCAGGACTTCTGCTTATCACCATTGCACTTTATTATGTAGTACTGATGAGACCTCCTTGTCTTGCTTGCTGAGGAGCCCTTACCAAGGGATCAAGAGCAACGCCACTGCCAGCATACCTTCCTTAGTAAAAAATCTTGTGGAAAAAGATCCCACTCTGACCTGCGAAGTACTGATGAACGCTATTGCTGCAGAGTATGCTGCTTATCATCAAACTGATAATCACATTAACTTAATAAACCCAACAGATGA
This sequence comes from Perodicticus potto, assembly GCA_963574655.1. Lineage (NCBI taxonomy): Eukaryota > Metazoa > Chordata > Mammalia > Primates > Lorisidae > Perodicticus > Perodicticus potto. The sequence goes on along the minus strand of CAUYRH010146390.1, from coordinate 9,606 downwards.
GACCCTATTTCCTGGAATAAATAGCAAAGCCAAAGAACTACAAACTTGGGAGTGGATATACGGCAAAACTCCAAAGTTTAGTGTAAACACTTACTTTGATGTGTTATATGAACAGTTAGATTTGGAAATTAAAGTATTCATAGATATAAAGAATGGAAGAATTGAAAACTGTAATATTGAAGCACCTGATCACTGGTTGCCGCTACAAATACGTGAAAGATTAAGTTCAGGTCTTATCGGCAGTAAGTTTTGCCCAACAGAAGCTACCATGCTGACAAATATATTACTTAGAACATGTCCACAAGATTATGAACTACACAGTAAATGGAATATTCTCTGTGAAAAAATTAAGGCAATAATGTGATCCCAGGTAAATTTCTTAATACAGTTGGAATGAGAAAATAAAATTTCTCACACATGCACATTGTGTATCTCTTTTTAAAAAGATGTAGTCTCTTTTAGTTATTTCTCTCCATCTGAAATTGTCATCTATCCTTGTCCATATTTTTTGATTGACTTCTACCATACTGTTTCTTTCTTAATTGATTTTAATACTTGGCACATATTTATATTTCTGCTCCTTTTTTACTGTCTTGGGGATGTATACCATATCGGACACTATCACCTCAGAGAGAATTCTTTGTTTTTCTTACCTGTAAGGAATTTAACCAAGATTTCTTGCCACCTCTCTCATCTTAAACTCTGAAATTCTCCCTTTTAGTTATATTTTCTTATCTTTCCATTCTCTCCTACTAAATCAAGCCCAATGCACTTTTCTAAGCCCTCAACCCCTCCTTATTCGCCCCTTGCTTCATTTTCTTTCTACCTCAGGCTGAATATACTGTAAATATACTAATATTTCCATTTGCTTCCCTCCCGTGGCCTTCTACAATAGCCACTTGCTGGTGGTTGTTATTTTTGACAGAGTCTTGCTCTGTCACTGTAGGTAGGGTTCAGTGGCATCATCATAGCTCACTGCAACCTCAAATTCCTGGATCAAAATGGTCCTCCTGCTTTGGCGTCCTGAGTAGCTGTGACTGCAGATGTTGCACCTAGTTAATATTTTCTCCCAGAGTGCTAGGATTACAGGTGTGAACCACCAGGCCTGGCACCACTTTTTTTGATTTAAGCAGTTGATTTCTTACTCTTTCCAGCAGGCAGTGCTAGGGGACAAAAACCATATATCATGCAGGTTAGCCCAATTTTATATTTATCATTTTCAGTTTATGTATCTTCTTTCTGTTGATGTCAGATTCAGTTAATCTGTGGTTGACTTCCTCTTATTCTTGAGAGGGCTTATTCCTAAATGTTTCACTCTTCCCAAGCGTAGAATTCCACTACTCTTGTCACAAACCTTGATTCAGAATTTGTTGAGAGCTGAGGCCTTCAGAAGTAAAGACCTCTTGCCCCCATGTTCTCTACTTGAATATTTCTTTTTTAATTCAGGGAGAGAGGGAGAGATCTCCCGTTCCTTCACAGTAATCCACTTAGTTACCTTGGATTTTGTCCTCTCCTGCCTGTGTTTGGGCCTTGCACCATCACTTATATAGCTTCCTTATCTTGCATTTTTTTCCTCTCTCCACTTTTATTGGATCCTTAAGCATAGTGAGTGAACATACTAATGTCTCCCCTTTCACAAAACTCTCCTGCTCAAGATTCCTTTTCTCTCCATTATTCATTGCTATACTTCTTCAGAGTAACATCACTGTTAGCCATTTAATGTCCCTACAGTTCAATCATGTACTCTTATTTCTAGAGTACTTACTAGAGTATTCAGTGCTTCCTGTGTGACAGGAACTGTGCTAATAGCTGGATGTTCACGGTGCGAGAAAGAGACATGGTCCCTGACCTTAGTAATTGACAATGTAATGGCTTTAAACTTTTTAAAAAGTAAATTAGAGTGAAAAATATATTGATGTTACATTGCGCCAGCACACACCCACCCATTCATGTATACCTAATAAATAAAATTGATCTTATGAGCCATCTGATTCAACAGCATTAGCTAGAACAGTTTAACTGGGACCAGAAATATCCACTTCCAATATGGCCTCACTGACATGGCTGGTGCATTGGTGATGGGAGTTGGCTGGGAGCTCACCTGGGGCTATGGGCTCAGCTGGGGCTGTGGGCTAAGGGTTTGGGTTCCTTTCCACTTGGGCTGCCTGGACTTTCTCACATCATGGTGGCTAGATTCCCCAGAGAAAGTGACCCAAGAAAGCAAAGAAACTGTTTCCTTTTATGATTTAGCGTTAGAATTAACATAGTTATCACCTCTGTTGGAACAAGTGCATTGAAATTCAAAAGGAGAGAACATAGATACCTGCATTTCCATGGGAGGAATGTCAAAGTCATTATGAGAAGAGCTTCAGGAATGGGAAATTTTATGGTAGCCATTTTGGTAAGGTAAAATTTGCCACACAAACGGCATATAGGGAGGCCCTAAAGCAGGGAGCTAGGCTTATTGAAGGTATTGAAGGAAGTATAAGCAGATGCAAGTAAAAGGGGAGAATGCAGCAAGACAAAGAGCATTAAGCAGAGACTAGGTCATGTAAAGACTGATAAGCCAAAGTAGAGCTTGGTTTTATCTTAAGTGCAATGAGAAGGTATTTTTATGAAGATTATTCTGGCGGTTATGAGGAGAATGCATTGCTATAAGACAAAATAGGAAGCAGAGAGCTAATTGAAATGCTCCTGTAGGAGTCCAGGCAAGAGATGGTGTTGGCAATAGCTATAGAAAGTAGACAATTTATTAGGCACTTGTCGAAAATTAGGGATAACTCCTGTTTTCAGGGCAGGGCTTAATTTTGGTTCTTTTAAAAGGGAAACAAAGAGGAGTGTGTATAAATGTTCTAGAGATGCCATAACACACTCCTAGACATTTCTCAGTTCTGGAGGCTGGATGTCCAAGATCAAGATGCTGGCAGATCTGGTTTCTTCTGAGACCTCTCCTTGGTTTGCAGGCAGCCACATTCCTATGTCCTCACATGATCTTCCCTCTGTGTGCACGCATAGCTGTGTCCAAATTTCCTGTTCTTGTAAGAACGCCATCATATTGGATTGGGATCCCCCATAAAGACCTCATTTCCTAATATGGTTACATTCTGAGGTATTAGGGGTAAGAACTTCAACATATGATTTTGACGGGAGGGAAGCATAACAGAATGAAACACAGGGGTTTCAGGACCCTGGGAGACCTCTGCCTGAAACAATACATACAATATTTGAATATCACGAAATTGATTTCAGTCCTTTTTTATGACTTATTTTCATATATCAGAACGGATCCATTCCATCTCCTCTCCTTTTTCTTTTTTAGGAACAGCAGGAATAGGCACATAGGGTTTTGCCTACAACTGGTTATCTCAAGAATCAGGTAGATAGCCGGGCGTTGTGGCGGGCTCCTGTAGTCCCAGCTACTCGGGAGGCTGAGACAAGAGAATCGCCTAAGCCCAGGAGTTGGAGGTTGCTGTGAGGTGATGCCATGGCACTCTACCGAGGGCGATAAAGTGAGACTCTTGTCTCTACAAAAAAAAAAAAAAAACAAGAATCGGGTAGAGTTAAGTGAAAGGGATTTTATTTTCCAAGTTGCTTCTGGAATAAACATGATTGGCAGTTAAGCTGTTCATTTGAGGCAGGTTTAATGGACAGGTGCTTTTGTTTCTTAGCAATATTAATTATGAAGTAACCACAATTTTGAGATTCCTCATGGGCACATTTTTAAGCATTAAGCTTGTTGTAACACATAAAAATTATTTTCTGAGAAAAGTATAAATATGATGTGCTTTGGTGCAGTAATACAAATTAGAGTGAGGACATCATCAGGTGAAGGGTGTTAAAGGCTTCAAGTTCCAAAAGAGGAAATGTGAGGAAGAAACATCTGGAACAAATTCAAGGTATAATTTGCAGGTATATTCCACAGGCCTTTTTAAATGTTTGCATACGGGGATGAGAGAAGAGTCAAAATGACTCTTATTTGAGTAATGAGATGATTGGCAATAGACATAGGGAGTGGGTAAGTATATATTAGAAGAGATATTCTATATTTGAAATGTCTGGGTGCTTCTGAGATACCACATAAAATGTCAAATAGGCCATTGAATTAGAACTCCAAGGAGAAGTCTTGGCTTGATTTGTAAATTTGAGAGTTGACAGCACATACAGAGTATTTTAAGTCATAAGAATTGATAATTTTGGACTTTTTATAATTAATGTAAAATTTAAACCATTTAGCATCTGAGTCCCCTATGCCTGATGAGTTCTCCACCTTATAAGACTTGGTAAGAGGTAGAGCACACTCCCCATGGTTGGCCTCCCTTGAAGTGAGGGCCTGGGCATATGACTGAGGCTCCACCAACCATGTGCATTTCCTTCGCACTTTGAATTAGAAGCTAGTGATGCAGAAAATCTGAGATGGTGAGAACCTTTCCCTAGCAGTATAGTGCCAGGAACCTGAATTTCTGGGGTAACAAAGGCAGTGAGGCAGGCAATGGTAGTGTCAGTGACGTAAGCGATGCAGGCTACCGCATCCAACTCCCACGTTGGCATCAGCAAGGGTATCATCCAATTACTTCTGCACTGTGAGCTGCTATCATCCTTACAATAAATCCCCCTTTACTTACATCAGGCAGGAGTTTTTGTTGCTTTTTACTAAGAATGTTTACTGGTGTAATCACTTAGTGCAGCAGTTCTCAACCTATTGGTCGTAACCCACAGGAACTGTATTGAAGAGCTAGGGCATTAGGAAAGTTGAGAACCATTGACTTAGTGTGTGAACTGAAGAAAAACAAAGTTACTACTAGTTAAGAGGAACTCCAGCATTTAAAAGGTAACATGAAGAAGAAAAGTGTATTTCATGAAAGCTGAGAGTTTCAAGAAGGGAGCAGCCAACTGGGTCAAATGCTCCTGAAAAGTCAAGTAATATGAAAGTTAGAAGAGCCTGGTTGGATATGATTGTATTGGTGGGGGGTAGGGGAGTGGGGGGTCGGGGGTGTCACTGTTGACCTTAAGCAATTTCAGTAGAGCGATTGGGGCAGCAGTCAGATTAAAGTATACTGGAGTGTGACTAAGAAGCGAGGAAACAGGAAAAGCCTGCATAGAAGTCTTTCAAAAAGTTTGTTCATGAAGGATAACAAATAATAGGGTGGCATCTGGCTGACAGGAATGAAGCAGGAGAGATTGCTCTAATAACCAAGTGGAGGGGAAAGGGGGGGAGTCAGGTCAAGATCACTGCCAAAAATCATATATTAAGAATATTAGGCTCGGCGCCTGTGGCTCAATGGGCTAAGGCGCCAGCCACGTACACCTGAGCTGGCGGGTTCGAATCCAGCCCGGGCCCGCCAAACAACAATGATGGCTGCAACCAAAAAAAAAAAAAAATGGCTGGGCGTTGTGGCGGGCACCTGTAGTCCCAACTACTTGGGAGGCAGAGGCAAGAGACTCGCCTGAGCCCAGGCATTGGAGGTTACTGTGAGCTGTGATGCCATAGCACTCTACCCAGGGTGACAGCTTGAGGCTCTGTCTCAAAAAAAAGAATATTAACTTTTTCTGTATATTGTAAATTTGATCTTTCATGTTTTTTAACTTTGTTTATGGTTCTCTTTACTCATTTTAAATATTTACATGATGTTATCTTTTGTTCTTTCTTTTCCTTGACAGGTCATGGGTTTTATGCTTTGCTTAGTTTATTTAGTGGCGTTTTTTTTTTAAAATGGATTTTTCATTTAATTAGCCCTTCAATCCAGTTAGAATCGTTTCTTTATGTGGAGTAAGGTAGAGACCTAGTGCTGTTTTTTTTTCCGAATTTCTTGATATCTTTAACTTGTACCAGGTAGCCTTCTGATGCTGAAATTTGATCTGGGCCTAGAACTCCAAATATCTAGAATAGATAAGACTGTTTTCCTTAAATATCATTATGTCTTAACAAGGATTTTTAGGAGTGGATAAAAGTTAATTTCACAGGGTTATGAATGGCTGATTTTCTGTAGTGACAAATTCATATGCTCTTGAAATCAGAATTGTTATTTTAACATGAATGTGAAGAGGTCTAACATATCCTAAGATATTCTGCAGAAAGGAACTTTTTTTTTTTTTTTTTAATTGCAGTTTGTCCGGGGCTGGGTTTGAACCCACCACCCTTGGTACATGGGGCCAGTGCCATACTCACTGAGCCACAGGCGTCGCCCAGAAAGGAACTTTTGATCAGGCCCTACATTTGTCCAAGTGCTCTCCTGAGACCCTAAATTTTCATACATTAAAGCTTAGCAAAACTGGTGTGAATCTAAAATTTTTCAGATTTAGCATCATCATCAACACCTGAACCTGAAAACATCCCAGACAAACATCAGGAACTGTTCTCAAAGACCTTCCTGGTTTTTCACGCAAACTCAATCTTGTACCTCCTGGTCCGCAAAGGCAAAGCATAAACCTAAAGTCCAAGGCTGGCCAGGACCACTCTGTCCAACTGTGTTCCCACAGTATCCACTCCATTTAACTCTGCTTGAATAATCTCCAGATGTGATGTTTGTATATGCACTCTCTAATACTGAATACTGGTACCTCATTTTTCCTCTTACAGGCTTGGGCTTAGCTTGTTCTTTAAGCATATGGACTGCCCACTACCCTCCAGCTTTTGTCCTCCCCTTCCAATCAGTCTCCATGGAGCCTATTCTTTGTCCCCAACCACTCAATTTGCATCTGGAGAGATGAGCTTACCCAGAACATTTGATTATAAGCTACTAGACTTCCCAAAAGTGCCAGCCAAAGTAAATGAGCTACAAAATACATTTGGAAAACTAAATGGCTTAATTAGCCTTTATGGAGTTAGGTAATATTAGACAACTGAATGTTGGTTAATTGTCTGCCAAAGACAATTATCTTAATTGTTAACAAAATAAACATTGTATTTTGTTCCTGGTTATTAGACCCACAAGGCAATCTGTCTGTTAAGAGAATGCTAATCCATGATGATTTTCCTTCCTAGACTTAAAACACGCAAGGGCAAAGGTAAGATTCAACTCATCTTCATAAGAGAGGCTCAAGCGGCTAGGGCGCCAGCCTCATACACTGGAAGTGGTATGTTAGATCCCAACCCAGGCCTGCCAAACAGCAATAACAACTACAGCCAAAAAAAAGCCAGGCGTTGTGGCGGGCACCTGTAGTCCCAGCTACTTGGGAGGCTGAAGCAGGAGAATTGCTCAAGCCCAAAGAGTCTGAGGTTGCTATGAGCTGTGATGCCACAGCACTCTACTGAAGGCGACATAGTGAGATTCTGTCTCAAAAAAAAAAAAGACGCTCATTGTTGACTTATGCTCCAAAAGCCAAATAAGAGAAAAGCTGATAAAATGTTTAAATTACCTGTATGACTTGCAACAGTGTAAATCTGAGTAATGTATTTATATTTATAGAACTATTTAGGATTGTTTCCACAAGTGAACAATGGATCCATAAATTAGTAGAAATGTAAAACTTTATTGTGAAATTCATATATTATAAAAATGATCTGTTCAACATAGTAAAAAATCTAATAATCACTTAATGTAAAAATACATAATATAGGGCGGCGCCTATGGCTCAAAGGAGTAGGGCACCGACTCCATATACCAGAGGTGGTAGGTTCAAACCCAGCCCTGGCCAAAAAAAAAAAAAATTTAAAAAAATACATAATATAAATTAGGATACTACCCATCAAATTTTTTTTGTGTGTCTGTTATGAAAAATGTCCACTGTTGTTTCATGACATGGTCGTAAATCAAAATCAAAATATCCAAGGGAAAAACGACCCTAAGAAAAGAAGAAGAGTATTATTACAAATGATATAAAAACAGCACAATAGATTTACTCATAAAATTATATACTACCTGTGTTTTCTTAAAATAATCAAGTCCTCTTCCAATCTTAATTATCCATCCATTGTTGAACCTATTGAAATTAGTATATAATATTATATTTAAGACATTTAAGTCAGTTATTAAAACTGTAGGTATTAAGTGTCAGCAAAATTTCCCCCAACAAAGAAAACCACTTCCTCCAGTGCCATGAGGTGAATCAAAAATGGGGTTAAAGGGGCGGCACCTGTGGCTCAAAGGAATAGGGCACCGGCCCCATATGCTGGAGGTGGTGGGTTCAAACCCAGCCCTGGCCAAAAACTGCAAACAAAACAAAACAAAAATGGGGTTAAAGGGTTAACCATGGGCTGTGTCTATAATGAGACAAAGAAATAGAAACAAGGAGTTCTTTCAATTATTTGATAGTTTAACAATTGAAATTTACTCTTGAACTTCAGCTTGTAGATAAAACGTTCCTGTTCTGCTAAGAAGTGGTTGCAAAGTATATTCAGGGAGACAGATGGTGTTTCAGGATTGCCCTACAGAGATGGGGAATATGAGCAGGAAGAGCCATGGACCCTGACCTCACCTATTTTGCATATTTAGGTTGTGCTTAAGTTTCCATTAAAACTGAGGGAACTCTTGCTATAAACATATGAAAACCGCTGTGCTAAACAAAGGGAAGATACCACTAAAATAACCTCTTATAGACTCAACATATTACCATGCCTACTAGGATATTTAATAACCCATAACAAATAAAACCACATTAAATAAATATTAATTTCACTAAAAATTATCCCAATATCATAACATCATATGGATAGTTGAGTAGACAGAAAAGTACCCACCCTTCCTACATGACACAAAACATGTAAATTTTATTTCATAAGAAATACTAGGTGGGCATGGTGCCTCATGCCCGTAATCCTAGCACTCTGGGAGACTAAGGTGGGTAGAATGCTTGAGCTCAAGAGTTTGAGACCAGCCTGAGCATGAGTTAGACTCTGTCTCTACTAAAAAGAAATGTGGCAGGTGCCTGTAGTCCCATCTACTCAAGAGGCTGAGGCAAGAGGATTGCTTGAGCCCAAAAGTTTGAGGTTGCTGTGAGCTAAGATGCTATAACACTCTACCCAGGGTGAGACTCTATTTCTAATATTTCTTTCTTCCTTCTTTTTTCTTTGAGACAGAGTCTCATACACAGGACAAAGTAAGCTTTTTTCTTCACACACAGGACAAAGTAAACTTTTTTCCTCCTCAAAAGTGAAGCATTAAAGTTGCGTCTTACTTGAATTTTAAAGATTTAAATGTAATACATATTTAATTATATACAACTTATTAAGGGAATTTTTTTTTTTTGAGACAGAGTCCCCAGCTTTCACCCTGGGTAGAGTGCCACGGCATTACAGCTCACAGCAACCTCAAACACTTGGGTTTAAGTGATTCTCTTGCCCAGCCTCCCAAGTAGCTGGGACTATAGGCACCGGCCACAACACCCGCTTTTTTTTTTTTTTTTTAATTGTTGTAGTTGTCATTGTTGTTTTAGCTGGTCCGGGCTGGGTTCAAACTCACCCTACCCACTGAGCTATGGGCACCACTGGGAAATTTTTTTTTTTTTTTTTTGAGACAGAGCCTCAAGCTGTCACCCTGGAGAGAGTGCTGTGGCATCACAGCTCACAGCAACCTCCAATTCCTGGGCTCAAGCGAGTCTCCTGCCTCCGCCTCCCAAGTAGCTGGGAATACAGGCGTCCGCCACAACGCCCAGCCATTTTTTGGTTGC
>CAUYRH010146388.1:0-29677 GCA_963574655.1 Perodicticus potto | reverse complement strand
CCCATTTTCGTAAGTGTTCTGATCATGCAAGGATGCGGGGTATTATCAAAAGCTTTTTCTGCATCAACTGAGAGAATCATATGGTCTTTGTTTTTTAATTTTTTTATGTGATGAATTATATTTATAGATTTATGTATAGGGAATAAGCCTTGAGACCCTGGTTTAAAACCCACTTGGTCATGGTGTATAATTTGTTTGTGTTGCTGGATTCTGTTTGCTAGGATCTTGTTGAATATTTTTGCATCAATATTAATTAGTGATATTAGTGTATAATTTTCTTTTCTTATTGGGTCTTTTCCTACTTTGGGGATAAAGGTAATGTTTGCTTCATGGAATGTGTTGGGCAGCATTCCTTCTTTTTCAACCAATTATTTTTTGACAAAGATGCCAAGAGCACGCAATGGGGTAATGATAGTCTGTCTTCAGTAAGTGGTGATTTAATAACTGGATAGCCACATAAAGAAGAATGAATGAATTAAATATGACGTTTATCTCATAACATATAAAAATCAACTGAAAGGGTATTAATGACCTAAATGTATACCTGAAACTGTAAAACAACTAGAAGATAACATAGGAGAAAAGCTCAATGATGTTGGACTGCACAATATTTTTCAGATAAAACCCAAAAAATATAGGCAAAGGAAATAAAAACTAGACAAATGTGGTTATGTCAAACTAAAGACCTTCTGCAAAACAGTCAACATAGTCAAGAGACAACCTACAGAATGGGAAAAAGTATCTACAAAATATACATCTAATGACATTTTTCATAGAAAAATGGGTTTAATATCCATAGGTAATGAACACAAACAACTGAATAGTAACAAGACTAGCCAATTATAAAACAGGCAAGGAAATCAATAGACGTTTCTTAAAACAAAATGTACTAATGACCAACAATATGTACATACATGAAAAAAATGCTCAACCTCTCTAATCACCAGAGAAATGCAAATTAAATCCATAATGAGATGTGACTTCACACATTAGAATGGCTATTATCAAATTTATAAAAGGTAAAAAGTGTTGGAAAAGATTTTGGGAAAGGCAACCCTTATACACTGTTGGTGGGAATATAAATTAGCACAAAATTATTGGAAACAGTATAGAAGTTCTTCAAAAAAATTTTAAAATGTAATTACCATATGATTCAGCAAGCTTAATTTTGTGTATGTAGCCAAAATAAATGAAAACAGTATGTTTAAGGGATGCCTGAGCTTTCACAGTAAGTAGCTGGGTTCATCTCTTAGTTCTATATTCTGTTCCATACATTTACCTCTCTGTTTTTGTGCCAGTACCATGCTTTTTTGATCACTATCAATTTATCGTACAGTCTCAGGTCTGGTAGCATGATTCCTCCTGCTTTGTTTTTATTTCTGAGTAATGTCTTGGCTACTTGAGGCTTTTTCTTTTTTCTTTTCTTTTTTTCTTTTTGTAGAGGTAGTGTCTCATGTTATCGCTGTCAGTAGAGTGCCATGGCGTCACACAGCTCACAGCAAACTCCAGCTCCTGGGCTTAGGTGATTCTCTTGCCTCAGCCTCCCGAGTAACTGGGACTGCAGGCACCTGCCACAATGCCCGGCAATTTTTCTGTTTTGCAGTTTGGCCAACGCTGGGTTTGAACCCGCCACCTTTAGTATATGGGGCCGGCACCCTACTCAATGAGCCACAGACACCCCCAAAGGTTTTTTCTGATTCCATATAAAATGAAGTATTATTTTTTCGAGATCTTTAAAATATGACAATGGAGTTTTAACAGGAATTGCATTAAAATTGTATGATGTTTTAGGTAGTATGGACATTTTAACAATGTTGATTCTTCCCAAACATGAGCATGGTACGTTTTTCCATGTGTTAACATCTTCAGCTATTTCTTTTCTTAAAGTTTCATAGTTCTCTTTATAGAGATCTTTCACATCCTTTTTTAGGTAAACTCCCAAATATTTCATCTTCTTTGGCACTACTGTGAAAGGAATGGAGTCCTTGACTGTTTTTTTGGCTTGGCTATTGTTGGCATTTATAAAGGCTACAGATTTATGAGTGTTGATTTTGTAGTCTGAGACACTGCTGTATTCCTTGATCACTTCTAAAAATCTTGCAGTAGAATCCCTGGTGTTTTCCAGATATACAATCATACCATCTGTGAAAAGTGAAAGTTTGATCTATTCTGACCCTATGTGGATACACGTGATCGCCTTTTCTTCCCTAATTGCAATGGCTAAAACTTCCATTGCAATGTTAAAGAGCAATGGAGACAATGGGCAACCATGCCTGGTTCCTCATCTAAGTGGAAATGATTGCAATTTAACTCCATTCACTACAATGTTGGCTGTGGGTTTGCTGTAGATGGCCTCTATTAGTTTAAGAAATGTCCCTTCTATACCAATTTTTTTAAGTATTCTAATCATGAAGGGATGCTGGATATTGTCAAAAGCTTTTTATGCATCAATTGAGAGAATCATATGGTCTTTATTTTTTAATTTGTTTATGTGCTGAATAACATTTATAGATTTACATATATTGAACCAGCCTTGAGATCCTGGGATAAAGCCCACTTGGTCATGGTGTATAAGTTGTTTCATGTGTTGCTAGATTCTGTTTGCTAGCATCTTATTGAATATTTTTGCATCAATATTCATTGGTGATATTGGTCTATAATTTTCTTTTCTTGTTGGGTGTCTTGTTGGATTTAGGGGTAAAGATGATGTTTGCTTCATAGAATGTGTTGGTTAGTATTCATTCTTTTTCTATATTTTGGAAAAGGTTGAGAAATATAGGTACTAGTTCTTCTTTAAAGGTTTGGTAGAATTCTGACGTGAAGCCATCTGGTCCCGGGCTTTTCTTTTTAGGGAGATTTTGTATAGTTGATGCTGTTTCAGAACTTGATATAGGCATATTCAACATTTCCACCTCACTCTGGCTAACTCTTGGAAGGTGGCGTGCTTTCAAGTATTGCTCAATTTCCTTCAGATTTTCATATTTCTGAGAGTAAATTTTCTTATAATATTTGATAAGGATTTTTTTAATTTCTGAGGAGTCTATTGTTATTTCGTCTTTACCATTTCTGATTGAAGAGATTAGAGATTTTAGTCTTTTTTTCCTGGTTAGGGTAGGGAAAGGATTATCTGTTTTATTGCCCTTTTCAAAAAAACAACTTTTTGATTTATTGATCTGTTGTATAATTCTTTTGTTTTCAATTTCATTTAATTCTGCTCTAATTTTGGTTATTTCTTTTCTTCTGCTGGGTTTTGTGCTGGAACGTTCTTCCTCCCCCAGTTGCTTGAGATGTCCCATTTAGTTATTAACTTTCTCTCTTTCTGTTTTCTTGAGGAAGACTTGCAGTGCCATAAATTTCCCTCTTAGGACTGCCTTTGCAGTATCCCAGAGGTTCTGATAATTCATGTCTTCATTGTTCTTTTGTTCCAAAAATTTGGTAATTTCCTTTTTAATCTCGTCTGTGACCCATTTATCTTCCAACATAAGGTTATTTAGCTTCCATGTTTTTGTATGAGTATGCAGATTCCTGTTATTGTTGAGTTCAACTTTTATTCAATGATGGTCTGAGAATATGCAAGGAATAATTTCTATTCTTTTAAATTTGTTGAGGTTAGACTTGTGACCTCAGATGTGATCAATTTTGGAGTGTGTTCCATGGGCTGATGAGAAGAATGTCTATTCAGTTTTGTTGGGATGAAAAGTTTTGTAGCTGTCTGTTAAATCCTAATGTTGAATGAAATCCTAAAATTTCTTTGCTTAGCTTCTTTTTTGGAGGACCTATCCAACGTTGCTAAATGAGTGTTAATATCTCTGACTACTATGGAGCTGGAGGGAATCAAATTGCTCATATCTGTTAGAGTTTCCCTTATATTGAGGCATATTTTGGTTAGGTATGTAAATATTAGTAACTGAAATCTCATCATATTGAGTATTACCTTCAACAAATATGAAGTGTCCATCCTTATCCTTGCTTACTTTGGTTGGTTTAAAGCTTATTGTGTCTGCGAATAAGATTGCAACACCTGCTTTTTTCTGTTTTCCATTTGCCTGGAGTATAGATGACCATCTCTTCACATTGAGTCTATATTTATCTTTTAAGGTAAGATGACATTCTTGTATGCAACAGATCAGCTATCTGGCCTGAGTTTTTGTATCCAGTCAGCCAACCTGTGCCTCTTTAGCAGACAATTTAAACTGTTCACGTTAATTGAGAACATTGATACGCCTTTTGAAAGCCCAGTGGACATTTTTAATCGTTTTGCTACCGGGGAAGTTGGAATTTTATCAAAAGTTTCTGAGAGAGTTTACTTTTGTGGTGGAGGATTCCACTGGTCATTATGAAGTATAGGTCTGAGAATATCCTGGAGAGCTGGTTTAGTTATAGCAAATTTCTTCAACATGTGGATGTTATGAAAGTATTTAATTTCTCCAACATAGATGAAACTGAGTTTAGGTGGATTCAGGATCCTGGGTTGAAAGTTATTTTGTTTTAGTAGATTAGTAGTTGGTGACCATTCTATTCTGGCTTGAAAGTTTTAAGCAGAGAGATATGTAGTTATTCTAATATTCTTCCCCTTGTAGGTATGGTTTTCTTACTTCTGGCTGCTTTCGGAATTTTCTACTTCATATTAACTTTAGTGTAGTTGATTGTGATGTGCCTGGTTGATGTCTTATTTGGGTTGAGTCGTGCTGGGGTTCTGAAACTGTCTGTTATATGGATTTTGGAATCTCCTGGCATGTCTGGAAAGTTTTCTTTCATAATCTCTTGAAGAAGAGACTCTGTGCCTTCTGAGGCCACTTCGTTGCTTTCAGGGATCCCTATAAAGCAAATATTGGTTTTCTTCAAATTATCCCAGGACTCTCTCAGAGAATGATCCATTTTTGCCCTCCATTTCTCTTCCTCTTTGAACGATTGGGAGCGTTCAAAAGCTTTGTCTTCAATATCAGAAATCCTTTCTTCTGCTTGCTCCATTCTGTTACTGAGGGATTCCACTGTATTTCTCATATCTTTGAGGGCTGCAAATTCTTGTTTCAATGTGTCAAAATCTTTGGTCATTTTGTCTTTGAATTCATTGAATTCTTGAGACATCTTTTGGATTACTGCTTGAAATTCTAGTTCCATCTTTTCCTCCATTCTGTTGATCTTATTTGCTATCCAAATTCTGAATTCAATTTCTGACATCTCAGCCATTTGTTTATGTATGGGATCTTGTGCTGTTTCTGCCTTATCATCCTTTAGTGTAGTTAATCTACTCTGATTGTTCATATTGCCAGAGTTTTTCTGTTGATTCTGCCTCATGATTGATTTTCTCCATTGCCTCTGGCCATCCTCAGAGTTGGGGAGGTGTCTGTCCAAGATTAGATCTCAGCAGTATCCCTCTATTGTTCCTGGATCTTTGTAGGAAGTGACTCTGTCTAGATCCTCTGGTACTGCCCCAGCCAGGGACTTCTGGCTGTGGCACCAACTCCGGAGTAGGGCACACACATATCCAGCAGCGGGGGTGGGGGGAGGTGCACACAATTCTGGCAGTTCCTGGCAAAAGGTGACTTTGGAAAATATAGCCTGTGGCTCCAGCAGTCTCTGGCCGGATGGAGAGCTCCACACAGAGGTAGGAAGGGCACTGGAGGGATGGCGTGGGTCTTGAGGATTCCAGATTACCTGGTGAGATGGGCGGGGCCAGTGCAGAGGCAGGGAGGGCATTGGGGTGATTATGTGTGTTGCATGGCTCCCAGGGTCCCTGACTGTGGCAGGTGGGCGGGGGCCCAGCAGCATGGTGTGGAGCTTGTGTGGTTCCCTTGGCCCCTGGCTTGGGTGGGGCAGTGTCGTGGTGCAGAGTTTGCACAGTTTCCAGGGTCCCTGGCCAGGGCGGACTGGCATCAGGTGGCAAAGCCCGGAGATTGTGCTGTTCCTGGAGTCCTTGGCCAGGCCTGGGGGGTGCCTGGCAGTGCAGCAAGGAGTTCGCATTGTTTCCGGAATCCCTGGGTGGGCTGTGGCCCAACAGCACTGAGTTGCCTGGTTACCAGAGTCCCTGCCCACTGTGGGCGGGGGTGGGCAGGAGGCTCAGCATGGCCTCTGGAGTCTCTTGCCTGGCTGGGCACTTGTTACAGCAGACAGGGAGGGGGTTGCTGCTCAAGAACCTCCTCCTACAGTCTCAGCAGGGATTAGGCTTCTGGTTCATCAGGTAAGGGGGGAAGAGTGTACTGAAAGTTCAGAATGGCAGGGGAAACTTTAGTTCAGTTTTTCTGCCTAGCAGGAGTGTGTTCGGAGGCACAGCAGGGTCCCTCTGAGGAAGTAGTCCCCACTTCGCACAGCACTCTCCCATGGGTTGAGACAAGAGGTCCACAGTTCACCTCTCATCTGTAGAAAACCCGCAGGAGCAAACAAAGAGAAAAAAAAAAGCAAGCAAAAAACCAAAAATACCCACAGCTTTCTTGGGGGAGGGAATGGACACTTTTCTTTTCAGATGAATTTTGTACCTGAAGCTTGCTTTCTTGGAGTCGTAGCTTGCCTCAGCAGAGGTGACCTGCAGTTATCACTTCTCTCTTCTCTGGGCTCCCAGTTTTCAGCTTACTTGGGCATTTTCTGGATCTTATCCAGAAAATGTCCAGAAAATTGTGCAGAAGCTGCTTCAAGTCAGCCATCTTGCCCCTCCATCCTTCTTTCGATTTTTATTGTGAAGTAAGAATATGTAATAAAAATATTTCTAGTATGTTTTTACAGTTTAAATGGTATAAAAATTAACTACTTACCACCTAAGCCAAGAAATACTACATGGCTAATACTGCAGAAGTCCTTTCTGTGTGCTTCACCTGAATGCACTGCCTTTTCTCTCTAACAGAAATGAACCATATCCTGAATTTTGTATTAATCATTTCTTTACTTTTCCTTATAGCTTAACCACTGTGTATACATATCTTTTTTCAACGTAATATTCATGGAACCATACTGTATATAGTTTTCTTGACTGTGATTTTTCACTCAACATTTTTTTAAGAGATTCACACATATCATGGGCTATGGCTGCAGTTTATTCATTTTTTATACTGTCTAATATACCATATTTATACACCAATTTATTTATCCATTCTACTGTTGATGAACATTTATATTGTTTCAAGATTTTCCACATGACAGATGTTGCTGCTATGAACATTCCCGTTTTCTGGAGTAAATAAGAAGAACTGCTTTGAAGGGGAATTGCTGCATTGAAGGGTATTCAGATTCTTGGCTATGCTAGGTAATACAAATATGGTATTAAGTTTTTAGAAGTGCTTATAACAATTTATTTCATTTTTTTTATTAAGTCATTTGTACATTGATCATGAATACATTTATGCCATTATGGGAGTCAATGTGGTGATTATTTGTAAAAATTTGAGTGCTTACATCCTACTAATCAATATAGCCTTCACCTCATTTACCCAATTACAGCATTAAGACACTACTGTTCTACACCTGATAGATCCAACTTGTACTTGCAATATGTTCCGTAGGTGTGGCCCCCCTACTAACCCTCCCTCTATCAACCCACACACCTCCTTTACCCTCTCCATTCCCTTCCCTCCTTCATCCTAGGCTATAGTTGTGTTTCATTTTTCATATGCAAGTGTGAGTGATTATAAATTGGTTTCACAGTAGTACTGAGTACATTGGATATATTTTTTTCCATTACTGAGATACTTTACTAAGAAGAATATTTTAGAACTCTATCCATGTAAACATAAAAGAGGTAAAGTCTCCATTATTTTTAATGCTGCATAGTATTCCATGGTATACATATACCATAATTTATTAAACAATTCATGGTTCCATGGGCACTTGGGCTTCTTCCATGACATGGCAATTATGGATTGAGCTGCAGTGAATAATCTGGTGCAAGTACCTTTATTGCCAAATGATTTTTTGTCCTTTGGATATACACCTAGAAGAGGAATAGCAGGATCAAATGGCAGGTCTACATTTAGATACCTGAGAGTTCTCCAAACTTCGTTCCAAAAGTAATGTACTAGCTTGCATTCCCAGCAGCAGTGAAGAAGTGTTCCCTTTTCTCCACATCCATGCCAACATCTGTAGTTTGGGGATTTTGTGATGTGGGCTACTCTTACTGGAGTTAGAGGGTATCTCTGAGTAGTTTTGGTTTGCATTTCTCTGATGGTTAAAGATGATGAGTATTTTTTCATGTGTCTGTAGATCATGAACCTATTTTCTTCAGAGCAGCTTCTGTTCATGTCTCTTGCCCACAATGAAATGGGATTACTTGTTTTTGCTTATACCAATTTAAACTCTCATCAGCATATGTGAGAGTTTCCCTTATTCTACATCTTACCAACATTTGCTTTACAAACATTCTAATATTCATATTTGTTCAACTGGTTTTGGCAATAGGTAATCTCAAGGACTCATTGTCCATTTTCTTCATAACCAATGAGATTGTGTATATTTATGTGTTATTTTTACTTTCTCTCCTATGAAAAACATATTCAAGATTTCTGTCCATTTTTCTACTGTGTTTGTCTTTTCTTAATGTTTTGTAGGAGTTTGTTGTGTGTTCTAGTTACTAAAACTCTGGTTGCATACTTTTCTCCCACTTGTGGCTTTTTTTACCCACTCTTTGTATTTTGTTTTTTAGATGACAAGAAGTTCTCTCTGTGTTTGCACGCACACATGCATGCTCATTTGAGATTGATATAAGGGTACAAATAATTAGGTTACATTGTTTGCTCTTGTTAGATAGAGTTCAAGTTGTAGTTGAGCTCTTCACCCAGGAGGTGTGCCACATACCCTTACATTGTGCCCAACATGTGCTAGCACAGACATCCCCCTCCCTCCTTTCCTCTACCCCTCTTGTTTTCCACTTCCCCCCAATTTTGATATATTTTGTGTTTTTCTCTTGTGTAGGAGTCTAGTTGTTAATCTATTGGTTTCGTAAGAAATTCTTAATGTGCACATGACTGAATTTGTTAGTGTAGGGACAAACATGTTAGAGTTTCTTCCCCCATGGTCTTGGATGTGGGATGAGATAAGGATGTCTGGGCTCCCCCATCCATACACCCTGACTGGTGGGATGGGATAGAAGGGTCCTTGTGCTTTTAAATAACCATAACAATGTACAATGAGATTTATGTTGTAGCTGTTTGGCATGTTACCACTTTTGTTCTCCTGGGCAAAAAGGCAAATAGGACCTTCCCCTTGCTCAGATTGCAGATTGTGGATTATGGATTGTAGAGCATGTTATACTTGCCCTTCATGGCTTAGATGCTCTCTGGTCTGTCCAAATTAGAACACTGGCACAACAATTGACATGGTCCACTGTCGCAACAATTTATGAAGTTGGAAGGATTGGATTAAGGCCAGTATGTAGGCACCCTAAGAGGGTGGGATAGAGGGGTGGCTTGGTATGGGTATGTGGTACTCTGTAGCAAATCTCTTGTATTCCTGGAGGCTCCACCAGGAGTGGCTCAATGTGGATGAGAACCAATGTGGGTTGAAGGAGTCCTCTATACAGTAGGAGAGGTCTTTGAAAAGAAAAGTGCCTAGACATCTGGGAGGGCCATGGGCTAGGTGTTTCTTGCAGCTCTGTAAGCAGAGAGCAAGGTACTAGACAAAGCAACCCTCTAGGAAGCAGCCCATGTCCTGAAACTCCAAGATGAGTTGCAGGTGGAGCAGAAACTGAGACAAGTCCAGATTGAGCTCAAGGAGGAGCAGAAATAGCAGCAGCAGCAGCACTGGAGAATACAAAACAGCTTCTTAAGGTATAGTGGTAACAGGACTCATCCATAGGGTATCTGAACTCTTCTTTGAGATGTTAGGCGATTCATCTGAAGAAGAGGAAGGTGAACCTTATTTTAGTGCACAGCCAGTGATTGCCCAGAAGGTAAAAATGCAACAGAGGAACCCAGGAGTGTGGACAGCCACACCCCCACAAGTAATTAAACACTCCACCTTTACAAAGTTGGTGGAGTTAGCAAACAGTTTAGGCAGAAGCCTGATGAGACCCTTACTGTCTGGTTGGTGGGGCTGTGGGATCTAAGAATGGATAGTGTTGTCCTGGATGCCTCAGGAATAAAGACATTAGTCTTCACCATGACACATTCATGGTCCAATGTTAGGAACATACCAGGTCCTGTTAGGTGCTAGTAACTGAGTATGTGAAATGCTATGGTTGGTTTGAATTCTCGTGCCCTGATGAAAAGTGGTTGTTGGCAGTGGGATGAGAAACACTGTGTTGCAGGGTATTCCTGCTTCCTTCTTTGAGTTCTTGATAGTGAACATTGAACTTAATGTAGGCCCTAGAAGTGCCAGGGCAAAAGGAAAGAAGGCTCCTGAATGAATCAGGGAGCAAAGAAGACTTAGCTAGACCCTGAAAGCTCGCTTTCCTTTTGAATTGGGAGCAGGCCAACGAGATTACCCAAAGGGGGCAAGCAGGGACCAGAGACCTTATGTGAAACTTACAATGTACTAGTTCCCCCTCCTAAAGCACAATGAATGTTGGCTGTGCTTGATACTGGGAAGAATATTCTCTGCTCTGTGGCCGCTCTGGTGGGTTTCCAGCGTTCCCAGTTGCCACTGATAGTTGTAGAAGCCAGACTATGCAATGAAGCCCACTAAATTCCTATTGAGCATTAGGCATCTTGCCCAGGTATCCTTACCCCTCTAGGTATCACAGCAAACTCACCCTTCCCCCTGCCCAAAGTTTGCTGAAAGATCACCTCACATTTAAGGCATATTAATAAGGGAAATGTTTATTTCCAAGTACCATGTGCATGGAGGGGAATCACAAGAATGATTACCCAATGTCTTAATGATGGTAAGATACTTTTATAGATTTTTTTTTGAGCATTTTTTAATAAGGTAAAATTTTTAGGTTACATTGGTCTCACTTCCAGGGTAAAGTTTCAATTGTAGAAGAGTCCCTCACCCAGGGGGCATATTATATACCCTCACAATGTGCACATTAGATGAGATACCGGATGATGCCCTCCATCCTTCTGCCAAGCATACTCCCCCTCCCCCCTCCTACTCTGCTTAACCCTTGAACTGGACTATATTAGTGTTTTATTATTCTTATGACCATGCAATTGTTTATATATTGATTTCATATTAGTATGGAGTACATTCAATATTTATTTTTCCATTCTTGTGATACTTCATTTAGAAGAATGAATTTTAACTCCATCCAGGTAATTGAAAATGATGTAAAGTCTCAATCTTTTTAATGGCTGGATAATATTCCATGGTATACATATACCACAGTTTGTTGATCCATTCATGGTTTGATGGGCACTTATGCTGCTTCCATAACTTGGCAATTATGAATTGAACCACAACAAACATTCCAGTGCAAATGTCTTTGTGGTAAAATGATATTTGTTCTTCTGGGAAGATATTTAGTAATGGGATTGCAGGGTCAAATAGGTCTACTTTGAGATCTTTGAGGATACTTCATACTTCTCTCCAAAAAGGCTGTATTACTTTGCAATTCCACCAACAGTGTAGAAGTGTTCCCTTCTCTCCACATCCACGCCAGCATCTGATGTTTGGGGATTTTGTCATGAGGGCTAATGTTGCTGGGTTTAAAAAAAAAAAAAAAAGCATGCAATGGGGAAAAGAATCCTTATTTAGCAAATGGTACTTATGAGAGAAGGTACCCATTGCAAGTTCCTGTTCCAGTGTGCCAGTTCCTCCCAGGGTTTGACTCCTCAAATATGCTGAGGGGGTTCTTTCTCCACCCAGTTGAGACGTTTACTTAGAATGAATTTCAACTCCATCCAGGTAAATGTAAAAGATGTAATGTCTCCATCTTTTTTAATGGCTCCTCTTCTTAAGAAGGCTCCAAGAATACACCTGGGAGGTCATACCCATGGTGACTCAGCTCTTATGAATTTGTGGACTTAACTTCCTGAGACCTGGAAATTTCCATTTCTGTGAAAATCTGTAGTTTTGCAGGAGCTGAAGCAGATTCTCCAGCTTGATTCAAACTGACCAACGAGAAAGGTACCCATGGGTTGTAACATTTTTCTGGAGATAAAAAGGAAAGACGAAATCAGTAAGGGAGTGCAGCCATTTTGAGATTTCCAGCTCAATAAAGCCTTGTCCCTCTTAAATATGGTGTTTGGGTGTTCATTCTCTCCACTGGGCCTCATCTTCCCACATTTCTGGTTCCCTGACTGGGAATGGAGACCACCCGAGGAGAGAACTCAGACACTCCTGGTGATTGTGGCCAACCCTCTGGACACACACATGAGTCCCTGATCAGCCTTGAGTGATGTGAACCACAAAACACTCCAGGATGTGGATGCCTCAACTGGGTGGAGAAAGGAACCTCTGGGCATCTTTGAGTAGTCATACACTGGGATGAAATGGCACATTGGAACAGGCACTGGCCCTGGGAGATGTCTGGGGAAAGGTAGGATCCACAGGGGTTTCCACTCTTTTTGAGTGGAAGAGAGATTTGATCAATATTTGGGCATTAAATCCCTAGCAGGACTGTGGGAGGTGTATGAGAGAGTGTGAGTGTTGTGCGACTGAGGGGTGGGGGTGGTGCTGGGTCTGAACCATGGTACTGTAGGAAGTCTCATATGATAAAGTGGCAAACTGAGACTCTTTTGGTTAGGAAATAGGATGTAAAAAGGTTGGAACTGTATGCACATGAGCACATGGAGACTGACTGAGACAGGTAACAATAGGCAGGAATTTGTGCCTCTCTTCACAGAGCTAAGCGATTGTGTGAGTGGCCTTGTCTGTATCCGTGTTTTTACTCCATCTGTGGCCCTGTTCTTACCCCATCTGTAATGTGCTTGTAGTTTGTCTGAGGGAAGGAAATGGGAAAAATACAGAGAAACCCACCCTGTTGGGAAGTGTGCTGAAGCATTTTGAAAAAGGGCTTACAGGAGACTGTTGTAACCATGTCTCTGGGGAGATTGAGAACTTTGTGTGAACAGGAATGAATCAAATGCCTTAATGTTCAGGTGGTTGTGGTATCCTTTAAGATAAAATTCATTTTAAACCTGTTATTAAAGTTCAAATGTTCAGATATTATAAAACTGCCACCTCTGTAATATTTCTAAGTTTGCTAGATTCGACTTGCGCTTATGTTCTTGATTCTGAGCCTCTGAATTCTGAGGTGTAGAAAGGTAGCCATGGTGAGGCCTAAAGGTCATGCTCCCCATACTGAGGCTAGCAGTTTCAGCACCCCTTCTTCCCTGGTCCGACTTAGCCCAAGGCTATTCTGAGAGAAACTAGATGTTCCAGGTTTTCTGCTTTGTGTCTCAGACACATGTTTAGTCCTTGGTGGCCATTTTGATGACACGTGGCCATGTGAGACTTAGGGAGTCTCACATAAATGATGCCTGTGTTGTGATATTGTTAACAGAATTTCTTCCTTCACTGAGTCCTTGGTCTCAGGGTTTCGAGAAATGAGCCCACAGGCAACAGTTAAGTGACAGAATGGGATTTTGTTGAACAGAGGGGAATGCAGAGAAAGTGGAGAATGCCAGAACTTCTGGCAGGGGAGGAGACCCAAGTCCAAGGTTTCCTGCATGGGTCCTTTGTCTAAGGACCTATTGTCCAAGGTCCTTTGTCTAGGGACATATATTGTTCCTACGGAAATTTTGGCCAGGACTTGGTAGGTAGAAAATACCTTTACAAGCCGAATCAATGTTTTAACAAATGAACAAATGCAGTTCCTGCCCTGGGGAAAAGTTATAAGGTCTTTGCTTTTTTGTCTCAGGGAAAGGATTATGGTGTGTATTCCCTGCTCAAAGTGGAACCACCCAAACCATTTCAGGCTAAATTGTTCATGATCTTGCTAGAGCACAGAGGATGTGGCCTGGAAAGGGTAGCCTGTTTGTGCCAAGAGAATTGAGGGGAATCCCTGTCCAGCCTTGAGTGGGGAATCCTGTATCATTTTCAGAACATTTTTTTGTAACTTAAAACCTTAAAGTCATGTTATATTCCATGAAATATCTCTCATTTGTAAAATGTAATCACTAGGTAGTTTAAACTGTTTGGGAAACTGAGTCTTTGTCATAGCATAATAGTCTTGTCTTTTAAACATTCTAATTATCAGTGTAGCCAAGTGAATAATTAACTTCATAGTAAACTGGGATCCTGTCTTGTGAAAAGTGGTCTTTTGAGAGTAAGAGAAATTAGACATAAAGAAAAATGGCATTGTGTAAAAGAAAGATATTGTGTGGTAAAATTGAAACAGAATGGTTATTTAAGAAAGTGATAGGCACCTCACCTATGGAGCATATTGCAATGGTATAAGTCAAATCTACAAAGTATAGAACATAAATGTCTTAACTCAATAATCAAGTAAATGAGGAAAAAGCTGTATTAATTAGTTTGATGTAAGCACTCCAAATTGTATAACTAAATACGGATCAAAATTGTTCTCACAAAGTAATGAGAAAGTCTCTTGAATGTTATCACAATCAGGTTGATGAAAATATCTCTGATTGTATCTGAAGCTCGTACACTGTACCCCATGACTGAATTATTGTACACAGATATGATTCAATAAAAAAAAAATATCAGTCTGGCAGGAATTAGAAATTTAAAAATCCCTTCCTTCACCATAGAGAGTCTGTGAAGCCCTGCTCTGGAGGACATTCGTGAGGCTCCTGAAGAGTTCCAGACAGAGAAGGCACTAGATAAGGAACTACTCTTTGGTAGAGAAAAGGAGAAAAGAAACGAAGGAAGGGAAGAGAGAAGGCAGGAAGGAGGAAGGAGGAAGGAATGAGTTAAACTTGCTAAGCAACAGACACAGCCAGAGTAAAAGACCTAAAATTTAAGTCCCATGTGAAGGGAAGATTAATTTGTCCCTTGGCAGTGCTATCATTGGCTGTGAATTCTCTTTTAAGTCAGCCTGCTTCTAAACCACGTGTAAAAGCACCCAACTCAAAATAGTTTAAGCAAAAAAAGAGAACCCATTGGTTTGGATAACTGAAGGCACCTGGTAAAAGCTTAGGGTTCTAAGGATTTGGGATTATCATCTTATTTATTCATTTATTCTCTCCCACTCTTCTCCTATCCCTCTCTTTCATCATTTCTCCGTAAGGATTGTCCCTGCTTTTCTATCTATTATTTTCTTTCTACTAATATTTCCAAAACTTAATTTTGTGGGCTTATTTCCATCTACATAAAATGGTAGATGGAATTCTACCACTTGGTGAAGCAGGGGGAATGGCTTTATGTACAGTAAGGCTTCTATCATCTTACCTTAACAGCTTTGGAGAGAAGAGCAGGCCCTTCTCTTAGCACACATAAAATTTCAAAGAAGTACTCTCATGGCCCTGCTTATACCATGTGCTCAACTTTGGGCCAAAGAGAGAAGAAAATGCTTTAAGGCATATGCCATGGCCAAGGTAGATAAGGTTGTAAGATGGAAATGGGGTTCTCTGAGAATCATATAGTTAATGACAAGTTCCCCAACAATTGGAGCTGATGTTATAGAAGAATGGAAGAAAAAATGAGCAGAATGAGCAAATCCAGTAGGAGGGGACCCAAGAGGAGGCAGAAGACATAAGAAGGAAGACAACCAGAATAAGAGGAAAGGAAAGAAGTGCCCTCCAGCAGCTTGAGAAAAATAAGATGATGTGTTTCTCCAATTCTGTTTTGTCTCTAAATGTGAGACATTGTGTTTATGTGTGAAAATCGTCTGACCCTAATTTGCCTCAGTATTAGAGAGGCTCAGACTCTTGCTTACAGGACCTCCTGTATAACGGATTCCATCTGTAGACTTTCCCCACAGAGGAGTGTGTGATGGTCACTGTATAATCTGGCAGTGCACACTTCAACCCTAACACTGCCAGATGTAAGTCTCTGTGTGCTCATGTCTATTTACTTAGGGCCATGTAGGCTCTGAATCACTCTAGTTTCTAAGAATAATTATGGTCTTCAGCAGAGTTACAGAGATTTTATCAGGGTTCACTTATATTCTAGGACTCAACATCATTCACATTGACAGCCTGGCGTTGCATATGATTTTGATTTTGACAATGGAGTATTTATTTGATAGTAAGAACCAATCTCCACTTCTACCCTGGTTCTGGTTTTCTGGGCTAATTTCATGGTTCAAGCCCCTCACACAATAACCCATTAATATCCCTGTTCTCAAGAAGCAAGGCCTGTGTTTGTGCTGGCCCCAGTGTTTGGCTATAGGCTCAGGACTCGGCTGACAACAATAGTTGGCCCTTGCCTGATGGGATATCTGAACAGCATCTGTTCCTGATATTCCTTTGGCCACATGTGTTAGGTAACAGCATTTCTCTAGGTTAGATTAGTCCATAGAGGACTGTATCTCTGTAACTCTGCTGTTAGATCAGCTTAGTTGGTATCTACAGCATCTGATCTATTGCAGGGGACACATCTAGTTCTAGTTCAAAGTCTTTCCCACAATCTACCTTGTACCTCTGTTAACCTGGCCCTTGCATGGCCAATAGCAAATATAGTCAATGGAATTATATATAGTTCAGAAGTATTTGCAAGATCAGAACTTTATCATTCTTCTAATTTCCCAATATTGCTTCTGTTGATTTTCATTAATGCTATTTTGTTTGGTGTGCCAGTACTAGGTCAACACATTTATTCTGATATAATAGAAAGATATTCTGCTCAGATTATCTTTATGAATTGAGAATTCATAGTATTACTTTGTGACAAGAAGCACACAATGATGGCTGACGTATTTGTGACTTAGTCTGCTAGTCTGCCAGTAACCCAGCGTGTGCAGCACTATGCTACTCCCATCAGAATAACTGAGCATGTTGCTTTTTGAGTCAGATTTTCCTTGCCTCAGATATGGTTGTAAATATCTTTGTATGCCAAAAATTAACTCTTTCAGGCAATTAAGGAGTTTGGCAGTGCTTAGCAAACTGTTTCGCCAACTAAAACAAAAAGTTGTTTTTGTACCAATAATATTCAGACAGGAATCTCAGTAAAATATAAAGCTAGACGTTGAGCTTTACAGATTCCTAATAAGAGTCACAGTATGGAAATTTTAGTTTTGAAGAAAAGGTACCTAAAAATAAACCCGAATATAATCAGGAGAAACAAAAAAGGATTTTAGAATTGTCATTTGTTTTTAGTAAGAAAGCCACATCCATTGTTCTTATTTATAATGGGCTGAAATGGTAATGATAGCTAAATCTGCAGAGAAACTTTTCCCAGAAATAACAAAGATGTTAAACTTGAATGTAAGATTGTTTTGATGTAGTATCCTAGAATTGAGAGCTGGCGTATAAAGGGGGTTATTAGATGAATTCCCAACAGAAATCAGACTGCATATCCCAAATATTCTCTCTTTTCTTGAGCAGTAAACATATTTCTTAGAGGGAATTTGATTCATTAGAACTTCAGAGTGCCTGATACAGAAGAATAAAGTCAAAACAACTTCATCTTCCCCTAAGGGACTGTAAATGAATGGTGTTGAATTGTGCATGTTGTGTCAATGCTATTCTAAAAATGTCAAAATGAAGCTTGTTGCAAAATCTAATGCCAGGTCCAAACTGACAGATAGCTTTCTATTGTTTACAACTAATGTAACTCTTTATTTTGTTTTAGAAATCATTTAAAATAAGGATGAGTCAAACTTACCCATAATATTGAATTTAAGTATGGAAATTCAAACAGCCCTAGAAGTCAGAAGTCATGATAGCTAACATTTATTAAGTGCTAACTTTGTCAGTTATTCTTTTAAGTGCTTGCAAGTACCAACACATTTTAATCATGCCACATACCTATGAAGCAGAAATTGTTTTTATTATTATCCCCCATCTTGGGGCAAAGGAACTAGGCCCCAGAGATCCAAAGTACCAAGGGTCACGTAGAAGGTAAATTGTAGAGTTAGGATTTCAACTCAGTCATTCTAGCTCCAGAGTCTATATTCTTTATCAATATGCATTATTATTCCCCCAGGCTGTTCCAGAGGGAAATACAAATCTCAGTAGTTATTTGTTCAAAAACAGAATCTGACATAATCATTGTCAATGACCTATGACTATTTAAACACTAGATTTGTAAAAGAAGTATCTTAACTATCAATACATAGGCAATTAATTGTATTTAACTATTAAAAAGCTTAAATGAAAAGTATCACCAAGGTAATAATACTTTCTTTCTTTCACCTTTTCAGCAACCTTGACACCGAAGAACTATGTGGTAAGTTTCTTTAAGACCACTCAAACTCATTTCTTATTTTAGAAGGAAAAAGAATATTATCTGATATATTTCTGTATCTTAGAATGTATGGTATAGGTTAGGAGTTCTGGAAGATCAATAGATTTATCTTTAACCATGAATTTTGTGCAAGCATGTGTTTCACTCCAGAAAGAGTTAGGCCTTGTTAATTTCTTCATGGAAGAAGAGTTGTTATCACAACCAGTACATTAGTTTCACATGAGCAATTTCTGCACTAGTTTGAATATATGTTTAAATTGGTGTTTAATACAACTTAATCATTCTCTTCACAATATATTGTGCAGAGCCTTTTGTTACTGTTTTGCAAAGCTGTCTCCTTGAAATATAAAAATAACTTTGCGTATAACTGCCTGAACCATTCTGGAGATTTAAATGTCACTTGCAAAACAAGTGATTCAATGGAGAGAGATAAATCTGGACAAATGGCTGGTTTAATTGCCTCTTCATTTGTTTTCTTCATCTTTGTTAAATCAAATCTTTGGCAAAAATCAAAGATGAGGAATATGGAAAGGTAAAATTCATGAAATTTATTATTATTATTTTTTTATAGGTTTTTTTTTTTTTTTTGGCCTGGTCTGGGTTTGAACCGGCCACCTCCGGCATATGGGGCCCGCACCCTACTCCTTTGAGCCAAAGGCACCACCCTGAAATTTATTATTTTTATGAAAAAAATATGGAGCATTATAAAACTATGCAATTTAAAACAGCTATATTTCTCTCCAGGTTTTAAGTTTTATGTTTTAAGATAAATATATAAGGTAATACCTTTGTCCAAGTTTGACCTTATTGTCTAGGCTGCTCCAAACATTTTTCACGACTGGAAGTGAGTTTCTCTAGAACTCCTAGCTGAAACTACAAACACTTCCTGACCATCTTCTAATTCTTACAGTTTTAGAGTTGACTAAAACCATCAAAAAAGCCTTTTGATGGCATTCAAAAGTGGTTCATCTTCCATCTCAGCAAAGTGCTGGAGCAATACCAAGGGATGTCATGCCAGGCAAAATACCAGAACACAAGGTTTCAAAGAAGTAACTAAATGAGTATAATCACCAGCCGTGAGCTTTCAGCTTTTCCGATGGGGGCACAAAACTCCCGACTTCCTGTCCCTGTGTAGTGGCCATTCCAAGTTCAGAGAGAAAAAACCAAGGGAAAAGCTGGATGTGTTTATGTAGAAGCAAGATACGTAGGTACCAAAGTCAGTCATGTTTTTTTAGTTATGAAACACCAGCAGAGAAAAATAGGGAAAAATCCTTCTGTGCTTTTGGACATACTCCAGTGGTGGCACCTTCTACACAACTATTATTATGCTAAGTGTCCTGAAGGGCCCATTTGGAGCATTGCCAGGAGGCTTTAAGATGAATAGCAACCGCCAACATAAAGGTCAAGCCAGGCAGGCACACAATCCCTGCTAGTGACACAGAGAGATGAAGTAGAGAATTGAGAAGATTATCTCAATAGCTTCTACTCAAATATCAGGCCAGAGTAATCATTCTGCAAATCATTCAGATAATTTTTTTGGTTTGTTTTTCACTTAACTTTCCTGTGTAGGCACAATTGATGGGGGGTTTAAGATAAAAACACTTAGGCAATACAGCAAATAAAGAGTTGCTATATGTTGTCATTAAGGAATAACGTATTATCCTCTATCTTCCCTTAAAAATACATAAAATTTTAAAGTATAATGATATCTGTTCTCCTACTTCTCTACAAAATCATAATTAGTTTTTGAATTTGTCTCACTTCTATAATAAGGGAACTAGATTAGCTACCTATCTTATATTTCATGAAAAAGCTTTGACTATGATTTCCCCACCCCTCAGTTTTAGTTAGGGAACTGCATATGAGGCTTTACTTCAACATAATTGTTCTGTATTTATTAAATTCAGCGATTATATCTCCAATCATGTGTTATAATCCTCCTCCTTTCTGTTCAAGAATATGCATTTTAATCTCAAGAGTGCAGTTTCATTTCTCATTATTTTGTGAATATGAAGTAAATATTTAAGTTGGGTTCTAATCAAAGCCAAATGCTTCAGTGCTAGCAAGTGAAATGTGTCGATTCACGCCTCCACACATTCCCTGTGTGTGGGAGGGTCCCAGATCTTGATTGACATGAAAAGTAGATTTCATGTGCTTTTTCCTAAAAGCTAATTAGAAGTTGCAGATATCTAAATGTTTATTCTGTTGCTCTTACTTAATGCATCAGTTTACTACATATGGACCTAGAATTAAAAATCTATTAAAATATCTATTTATAAAATTAATACATAGATAGTATTTTAAAAAATTTAACAATACAGAATTACGTAGGAGTATCAGCTAAAATGTCAAGTCTCTTTCACTCCTTCTCTTCCCCTGATACTGAGTTTTGCTATTAACTGCTTGGAACATCTCCTTCCAGACATTTTTATGCATATATTGACATATATATATGTGTATATATATATAGAGAGAGAGAGAGAGAGAGAGAGAGACAGACAGACAGACAGACAGAGAAAGATAGATATATCTGTGGGGTTTTCTCAGTAGTTGAGATATATGGTCAGAGCAACTGCATATTGTTCTACCTCATTTTATTAAGAAGGCTGCATGTATAGTGTCCCATTTACCATAATTTTTTCAAACAAGTCTCTTTAATGTGTTTTTAGGTTGTTTCCAACTTTCCCCTAGGACAAACAGCATTGAAATAAATATTCTCATATATACATATTCTTCACAATCTTATTCAAATAGTCCTATATGATACATTCCTAAAAGTATAATTCTTTGGTC
Source organism: Perodicticus potto (assembly GCA_963574655.1). Lineage (NCBI taxonomy): Eukaryota > Metazoa > Chordata > Mammalia > Primates > Lorisidae > Perodicticus > Perodicticus potto. The sequence continues at coordinate 8,704 of CAUYRH010146388.1, read as the reverse complement.
AAGTTTTTTTTTCCCAAACACGCCCACCAGCATTGTATAAAGGTGCCAGTGAAGGCTTTCCTAAATAAAACTTTTGACCATATCTTATCACTCTCAGTCAATATGTGACTCAATTTTAATTAGGCAATTATGTTTGAATGCTAGCACTAAGACTTAAGTTTTGTAATTCTGCCATATTTAATTCTAATTCAAAGTGAGCAGGAGCATAATTATTAATTTCCTGACCTTACCTGGTTTATGACTGTTTTCATAACCTTACTCATTTATTACCAAACTGTTTTGCAAATCTTGAACTTGGTAGATAAGAATTTTGAGATATTTATAAATGGTTGAAGCATAATTCTAATGAAAGTTCATTTAGCTAGGGTACTTGATCTGAAAGCAAATTTGTAAGAAAGCTTTGTGAGCAAAGTTGAATATATTCAATAGCGTAGTTTCTCATCTATTTGGGTTACCAAATATTAAACTACAGTAGAACCTCCACAGTTGACCACCTCTCTACACTGACCACCTATACGAGTTCACCTAATTTTCATGTACCACATGTATTCAGTGGAAGACTGACCTGTACATAATGGTCATCTCTGTACGTTGTGTCTTGGCCACTTGAACTATAAGAAACATTATTAATTTTCCTTCGGTAACTTGAGCAGGTTAGTCCATGCTATGTGGGCTTTGCCCCTTAGTTGTATTCTTTTTTATTTAGTGTAAGTTCTTTTCATGTTTTATTATTACCATGGGTTGGATTAGACATGTCCTATTGTTTATCATATGTCATGGAAATCTTTTCAACATGGAGGACTGGTCTGAATTACGTACATCCTACAATTACTGACAAATTTTACAGTTAATTGAGACCAGAATGACCCAAAGGAAAGTATTTAAAAAGCTGATATTGAAGGAAAAGGTTGATCTTTTGTATATGCTGGAAAGCAGCAGCCAAAGAAAGATGACAGAACATTTTGGTGTTCGCAAGACTGTACTTAGCAACATCCAAAAATGTAAACATGAGTTCTTGGGCAGACATGGTAAGGAAAGTACAAATGTACAGCAGAAAAGGAGGAAAACTTTCCCCAGTGAAGTGAATGAGGCCATGTTAAGCTGGCTCAAACAAATGAGGACAGTTAATGCCTGATTCTCTGGGCCAAAGATTCAAGAAGTTGCTGAAAAATTTGCACAGGAATTCAGAATAGAAGATTTTCAAGCATCAAGTGGTTGGTTAGAGAAATTTAAACAGCAACTCAAGATCTTCCGGAAAGTCTTGTGTTGTGAATCCAATGAAGTTCAAGTAGAAGTTGTGGAAGAGCTCATCAACACATTCCTGGACTTTGCCAAAGACTTCAAAGGTGAAGGCATTGTTAATGCTGATGATTGCAGGCTTTTTTTCAAGAAAGAGTTGAAAAACTCTTTACCTGACAGGAGCCTAATTGTGAAGGGTGACAAATGTAAGAGCAGAAAACTTTCCAAAGAATGTTTTACAGTTCTGCTTTATGCTTGTTCCACCAGAGAGAAACTAAAGTCCTTGCTGGTAGGTAAATAAGCAAAGACATACACATTCAAGAACCTGAAGCCTGAAGACCTCCCCATAATTTGGAGATTAAACAGATGTGCATGGATGACTGGTGCCCCACTTGAGGACTGGGTAAGGGGTATTGACAGAGAAAAAGAAATGGTATATTCTACTGGCAGTAGACAGCTATCCTGGCCACCCACAAGCGAATCATCTCTCAAATGTGACACTGAAATTTCACCTCCAAATATGACCTCAAAAATCTAACCTCTATATCAGTGCATCATCAAAACATTTAAAATACACTACCAAGCTCAGCTCCTGCAGTGGGTCACTATAAAATATAAATCTGTGATCTGTAGGACCAGCTTCATCCATTGAATCAGTTACCTCTGGATGCTGTCCTTTCGATCATTCTGCTTGGAATAAAGTTCAGCCAGAAATGATAGAGAAGTATTTCAAGAAAGTTGGATTTGTCACAACCCAAGAGCATGATGGTTTGGCCCCATCAAACAGTCTATCTCCCATGGCAGAATTCGAAGGAGCAGATTGCAATGGATGATGAGGTGGCAATCTATAAAGAACCTGACCCAAAAGCAATTTTTCAAGTGATACTGACTGAAGTACAGATGAGCGTAAAAGTGTATGAAGCAGCTGATGAAGTAAGTAAGTATGACACAGAAATTGCAGAGACTCCAGAAGAAGAGGATGTCAGGCATTTTATAATGCAGTTAAAGTCATTTACTGTGGAAAATTGCCTAGGTGTGCTCAGTGGTGTATCCAGCACCAAGAATGCTTTCTCTACTTATGTTTGTAATAAAAATAAGAAACAGCTCAAGATTGGATTCTTTTTCAGAAAGAAGGATTAAACCATGAGAAATCAGTAAATGTGTTGATTTTGTATGATACTGCATATATGATTTTACTGTGTTTTGAGAAAGCAAAGAATAGCTACATATCAGTATAGTAGGCCTAATTCCTTATGTTGACCACTTCTGTATGTTGACCTATTTGATGCAGTCCCTTGGATGGTCAACTTACAGAGGTACTGCTGTATTTTATAAGTAAATACAATCGATAAAAATGGAGAGTACAGGAAAGCCCTGAAATAAAGGCTTTTTAGCTTCACACACAGGTTTCTTTTAGCAGCTGTGCCTTAGGCACTCTGGCCATCTGGCATTGCCTAAGCCTGTGCAGTACAGAGAGACCTGGGCCAGCACGTCTGGATGCTAGAAAATCAATAACCTCTATGCCCTCTTCCAGGCTCTTAGAGCAATGGATACCTGGCTCATGTCACTCAATGATGAATTGTAAACAGTTAGAGTGACATGATGGGTACCCCCTCAAAATAACCCATATTTCTAGATTTCTAACTAACATCCCTTATTCATAAGATGGATGTTTTAACCCTCTTTCATCTCAGTTATTTTCTTTCTTATCTGGTCTGTTGCTTGAGACATTCGAATAAAGTTCATTCTGTGAGACTCATGTAAACTCATTAGAATTTTTTGTGAGATCAACTCCCAAGGAGACTTTTGTGGCATCTCTGAATCCTTTGGTTCTGATTTAGAATTCTTAGCCCAGACATGAAAATATAACAACTTGGAGGATTAAGGTGAAGAATGAGAAAAATAAAACAAAACAAAAAGCTGTAGTTTTGGTGATAGAACACCACTGATTAAGTACAATCAGGAAGAAAGAAACTAACATATCATTAGCATTTTATTAAATAAGATGTTACCTTGCATGTCCATGAGAAAATAATTTGCTTTTTGACAGATAGCTTTAATATGGTAGTACTTCCATTATAGCCAATGTCTAGACTCTTTACTTTTCAAAGATTCTTCACTTAAACTGATGAAGATTAGTTCTCACATATTTCCATAAGTATAATACATCTCTGTTTTGCTCAAGTCCCTGGAACTCACATGTGAGTTTCAATAAAAGTAGATCTCTTTTATAGGAAGTTACTTTAGTTACCAAAGGACAAGCATTGCAAGGAACTAATATTTGTTCTGAATCGTTCTTTCTATCTAATGGCGTGATTTAAGGATAAAACACATTTTTCCAACTCACACTGGCATTGTGATTCTAATGAGACATGTGACTCACAATAACAGGAATAAAATATGAGTCCAAGGTCAGCTATTTGTCACATCACTGCCCTTTTTCACATGTTGGGACATGTAGATACACTGCTGAAATTCTGGACTTCCATCCTCCTTTCACTTTATAATTATGGCATGGCTCTTGGTCCTTATTCTGTGATGAAATCATTCCAGGAAATTGATTCTTCCCTTGCTTCTGCTGATGGTCTCACCAGCATTCCCCATATCATCCACAGTACATCCAGGGTAAACTTTCTCTAGGAAAATTTTAGGATGTCACTGTTTGATGGCTTCCCATTGGCAAAAGTGGTCTCAAATTTAATATGCATCATAATCTCCTAGGAGACTCAAAGAGTTTGATATTTTAGCACCAAATTTCTTTTATTTTCACTTCGTATGTTTCTGTCTATTTGCATTTTAAACCCTGTTACAATCCTTCTTGAGGCTTTGTATATACTACATATAGGTTTTAAAATAAAATAAATGAACTTTACTTTTTTGTATTTTTTCACTACATTTTTTGCTTGTCTTAGTATGAACTCGATTATGATATGGATTGTTTTTACAATTTAGGAATATTCTACAGCCACTTTGCTTGCTGCCTGTTTTCACAGGGACTTTATTTATTACAAAAAGTTGTACAGACAAGGTCAGAAATCTTTGTCAGCCTATCAGAAAGTCAACATCACACCCAAGAATTACAATGTTATTTTGAAGCAGGTATTTAAGGAGTATCTACTTTCTATTTATCTTCCAAATAATTCTTCCTGAGGAATCTCATAAGAGATGATTTGCACCATGCTATTGTTAAGGGATACATTTTGCTTTTTGTTAAAAATGTGTCATTTGTTTTTAATCAGTGTGCACACAGATTATATTTTGACAATCATGATTTGGAATTGATTTATTGCTCACCAGTGTTTTCTTCTTTCCACAAGAATTCTGCACATTGACTAATAAATCAGTCAGTGGTACTTTCCATCTGTTATTAATATCAATGTCAACAAATAATTCCATCTGGAGTATTAAATAAATAATAAAGGCAGTTTCCATCAAACACACTAAAGTGTTTCATAGTGATCTCAAGGGGCTTACATGTGATTCTATTTATTATTTCCATTTAATTCTGCAAGTATGTATGGCACGTTAACGAAAGACAGTAATGAACTACAGTTCGTCCAAAGATGAGTTCCCAGGAATGTTGATGGTGACTGTTGAAGTTTTAGTATCTGATGGTTCTAGGTCTTCTCTTAATAAATTTCTGTCAGGCTAGATGGCTATCATTATAGAAATGTACAGCTTTCTATAAGTAAATATGAGATTTTGCATTTATGTCTATTATATTTCAACTTACTAGTTTAGGATCAGTCCATATTCCATACTTTTCATTTTAATTATAACATCCTTGTATTATTTATTCCTAGCAACTAAAAAAAGTAATAGACATGACACTTACTCTGCCCACATTATTGAAACAATAAGAGAGCATGACAGGAGCAGTTACACAGAAACTGGCGCAGGAGACTGCCCTTGTGTTTTGCAACATCACTGACTCTTACCCTTGATGAGCGCTTACCTTCCTTAAATGTTTCCTGGGAGAAACAATAAACTGTAACTTCATTTTTTCCTAAAATTAATATGCTAGTGAGATCTATAATCATATGTTGTCAAGAAAGCCTTGTTGGTAGATCTCGTTTCATTCTTATCTTATTTTTGTAAGAGAGTACATTTCTTTGAAGGTAATGGTAACTCTCCAGGTTGCTGTTTCTTTTTCTTTTTTAAAATAAAATAAGCAGATTGATACCCTAGTCTCATTTGAACACTTTCTAGTTTTCATTTATAGATGGCATTTTATTTGTTTTAATTACTTATGGAATAAATCATCAGTTGAGTTTTTTGTTCGTTTTGATTGCCTAAACTTAAACATAAGTTTATTTTATTATTTTTATTTTTCAGAATATTTTTCTCAGCACTTGGGCGAGTATGAGAATGTCCTAGCTGCACTTGAAGACCTAAATCTTTCCATCCTGAAGGCAATGGGCAAAACAAAGAAGGTAAGAAAATGTCAATGTTTATTTTCTATAAGAATCTCTTCTTTGAAAAATATTTTTCTTGAGACCTCTAGTTACTTCCTCATGTATTATAAAAATATAGATTCCTTTTTTTATCATTGGTAATTTACTTTTCTTTAGTTATTTTTATTTTCAATTATTATGAGGGTACATACAATTAGACCACATTCTTGCATTTATAGGGCAAAATCTAAGCTGCAGCTTATGTCCTTCCCACAGGAAATGTGCTATATACCCACACAGTGTTCCCACGGAGAAGGAACCCACTGACCCTGCTCCTGGGATTCTGTTGAGTTTTTCTCTCACATGAGCACATTGTTGTTAATTTACAAGTTTAGGATTAGTATTGAGTACGTGTGCTGCCTGTCCTTCCATTCTTATGATCCTTTACTCAGGAGAGTGTTCTCCAAATCCATCCAAGTTGTAACACAGTATACAAAATTTCCATTTTTATGTCTGAATAATATTCCATGTTGTACACATATTCACCCATTCATGTGACAAAGGGCATTTGAATTGTTACCATATCTTTGCAATTATAAATGGGGCTGCTATGAACATTCGAGTGTGTATATCTTTATTGTAAAGTGATTTTTTTTCCTTTTGGGTAGGTACATAATAATGAGATTGCAAGATCAAACAGAAAGGTGTTTGAAGACTCTCCATACTTCTTTCCATAAAATCTGTACTAGTTTGCAGTCTCACCAACAGTGACGGAGTGTTCTCTTCTCTCTGAACCCATACCAGCATCTGTTATTTTGGGACCTCCTGGTGTGGGCCATTCTCACCGGGGTTAGGTGATATCTCAAAATGGATTTGATTTGCATTTATCTAATAATTAGAGACAATGGACATTTTTTATAAGTCTGTTGGTTATTTGTCCTTATGAGAAAAGATTCTGTTAAGTTCTCTTGCCTTCATTTTAATAGGGTTGTTTGCTCTTTTCTTGTGGATTTTGCTGAACTTTTTGTAGATTCCAATTATTAGCTCTTAGTTGAATTCATAGCATGCACACATCATCTCCCATTCTGAAGGTTGTCTATTTGCTTTTTTGATTGAATCCTTTGCTGAGGTGAAACTTTTTAACTTGATCGGGTTCCAAATATTTGTTTTTGTTTTTGTTGCAATTGCCTTTTAGAGTCTTCTTCATACACTCCTACCTAAGAGTGATGTCTCTGAAAGTCCTTCCCTCATTTCTTCCAGATGTTTTATAATTTTGTGAACCTGCACCTCTTGCCACTTATAAAAATTAACTCACAATGGATAACAGATTTAAGCCTAAGATACTTTTCTTTATATTAAGTGAGCCATTTTGTTCATTTAGAATATAATTACAATTACTACATACCAGAGACTGTGCTTGTGCTAAGGACACAAAGATACAAAGGGCTACTCAGATAGCTCTTCATCTGGTTAGGATACAAGTGTGTGACCACAGCACAATAGAGAGAAGCACAAAGTGAGACACCTAGTTCATGCTGAAGAAGATGACACTCGAGCACTTAGAGATAAGGGAAGTCTGTATAGCTAGATGAAGGAGAACAAAATACAGGGAACAGCATGTGCAAAGGCTCTGTGCCAGGAAGGTCAGGGACACTCAGGAAATGAAGATGGAAAATAATAAGGCACAGAAACCAAAGAGGGGCGTGATGTAAGATGAAACATGAATGGTAGGGAGGAGCCACATCTTTCACTACACTGTCAGCAAACTAAGGGTTTGGACCTATGTCTTAAATACAAATAAATCATCAAATATTTTAGGCAGAGATATGAAAACTAACTTAGTCTTTCAGAAAAACCATTTAAGAATTCGCTAGGGACTGGGGTGAAGAATACAGGGGATGAGTGAGGAGATAAGTTCACTTGCCTACATAAGTGATGTTGGTAGTGGAGATATTGGCAGAAGACATGGTGAAAAGCAAATGAACTGTACATACATTCGAAATTATGGGAATGGAACTCGAAGAAGGATTGACTATAGAAGATGAGAGAAGAATGTCCCCAGGTTGAATTGGTTTTTAGCTTATGGACCTGGGTAGTGACACTCACTACCTAGACAAAGAACGCTGAAGGACAGAGTTTGAGGAGGCAAGTTCCTAAGTTATCATTTTAGGTGTATTGAATCTTATCTGCCTTTGAGATATCAAAGGAAAGTTAAGTAAACCATTGGATCCAGCAATTTAGATCTTAGAGATGAAGTCTAGACTGGAATATGAATTTATCAATTGCAACACATAAGCAAAGAGCTTGACTGACATCATCTAGAGAGAGAATAAAAAGTAAAAAGAGGAAAGGACTTCACACTGTGCCATAATAAGCTCCTACTTTTGATGGTGGGTGGAGAAGAAAAAGCCAGCCAGTGAGTCTAAAAAGTAATGGGTAAGAAGATAGGAGGGACACTGAGGGAGTGTGGTGTCTAAGTTGAAGAGAGATAGAGAGAGGTCAGTAGTGTTGGTTCCTATGTAGAGAATAAGAGAGATGAATGTTACATTTTCCGTTATCAGCAAAGAGGATTACTCAAGCCCAAGAGTTGGGGGTTGCTATGAGCTGTGAAGCCATGGCACTCCACCAGGGGCAAGAAAGGGAGACTCTATAACAAAAAAAAGAGAAAAAAACCAGCAAAAGAAAGAAAAGAAAAATAAAAAATTTCCATTGTCAATGAATCAAAACAATCATTTCAGTGTGTAAGATATATGACAAGAAATAAATTTTTAAAGCCTATATAGAATTTCTGGATAAAGACAACAGATTTTCTATATCCATTGAATTCTTCTTGCTCCCAAAGCCTCATGAAAAGAGCTGAAATGAGATTTTTTATTTTATTTTATTTTATTTTATTTTATTTTATTTTATTAAATCACAGCTGCATACAGTAGTGCAATCAAGGGGTACAATGTGCTGGTTTCATATACAATCTGAAATGTTTTCATCAAACTGTTTAAGATAGCCTTCATGGCATTTTCTTTTCTTTTCTTTTTTTCCCTATTGGTAAGACAGAATTTATTTACAAAAAA
>CAUYRH010146381.1:0-25199 GCA_963574655.1 Perodicticus potto | reverse complement strand
TTGCCCCTTTCCCCATATTCTTGTGCTATAATTCAGTTATGGCCTTCATATGAAAGCTATAAATTAGTTTCATAGTAGGGCTGAGTACATTGCATACTTTTTCTTCCATTCTTGAGATACTTTGCTAAGAAGAATATGTTCCAGCTCCATCCATTTAAACATGAAAGGGATAAAGTCTCCATCTTTTTTTAAGGCTGCATAATATTCCATGGCATACATATGCCACAATTTATGAATCCATTTGTGGGTCCAAGGGCACTTGGGCTTCTTCCATGACTTAGCAATTATGAACTGGGCTGCAATAAACATTCTGGTACAAATATCTTTGTTATAATGTGATTTTTGGTCTTCTGGATATATACCTAGTAGAAGAATTATAGGATCAAATGACAGGTATTTTTTTAGATCTCTAAGTACTCTCCAAGCATCTTTCCAAAAGGACCGTAGTAGTTTGTATTCCTACCAACAACGTAGAAGTGTTCCCTTTTCTCCACATACACACCAGCATCTCTGGTTTTGGGATTTTGTTATTTGGGCTAATCTTATTGGAGTTAGATGATATCTCAAATTAACTTTGATTTGCATTTCTGTGATGATTATGGATGATGAGCATTTTTTCATGTGTCTGTAGGCCATGCACCTGTCTTCTTTGGAGAAGTTTCTCGTTAAGTCCCTTGCCCACCCTGAGATAGGATCACTTGTCCTTTTGTTGCTAATACATTTGAGTTCTCTGTGTATTCTGGTCATTAAATCTTTTTTGGAGACATAACCTGCAAATATCTTCTCCCATTCTGAGGGCTGTCTGCTTGCTTTACTTACTGTGTTCTTGGCTGTGCAGAAGCTTTTGAGTTTGATCAGATCCCAGTAATGCATTTTTGATGCTGCTTCAATTGCCCAGGGGGTCTTCCTCATAAAATATTCACCCAGGCCGATTCATTCAAGAGTTTTCCCTACACTTTCTTCTGGTATTTTTATAGTTTCACGTCTTAAGTTTAAATCTTTAATCCAGTGAGAGTCTATCTTAGTTAAAGGTGAAAGCCAGCCAGTTCACCCAGCACCATTTGTTAAATAGGGAATCTTTTCCCCACTGAATGTTTTTAAATTGGCTTGTCAAAGATCAATTAACGGTAAGTAGCTGGGTTCATCTCTTGGTTCTCTATTCTGTTCCATACCTCTCTGTTTTTGTGCCAGTACCATGCTGGTTTGATCACTAGCAATTTATAGTATAGTCTGAGGTCTGGTAGCTTAATTCCTCCTGCTTGGTTTTTATTTCTGAGTAATGTCTTGGCTATTCAAGGTTTTTTTTGATTCCATATAAAACAATGTATTATTTTTTTTCAAGATCTTTAAAGTATGACAATGGAGCTTTAATGTTCTTTAAGGCGGATATGGTCTTTCTTTTCAACAGGTGGGTGCCATTCTCAGGGCCCTAGATTCTGAGCCAGAAGACCTGGCTCACAATTCAGCTCTCTCTTAGACTCTGTAATTTCTGGTGAGTCCTTTATTCCCCTTTGAGACTCATTTTCTCCATCTGTGAAGGGAATAGTGACACAAGAGCATTGTCATGGAATTGCACATGCTGGAGTAAAAGCCCTCTGTCAAACAGCCCATTGAATGTCTTGAAATAACAATTGCGTTCTTAATCTAATAAAAATAGTGTAACTTCCACCCTAACATAGGATTAATGAATGTTTTAAAAGTATAAAAGGAGTACATTTGAGCCTTTTAGAAATAGCAATAATTATTTTTTCCCTCTTACCTTTCCCCCGGTTCTTGTACAGTCATCTCTGGCTAATTGTGTATTATTAGACATTGGAACACTTCCCCAGATGAGGTAGATCTATGACAACTCTTAATTTCTAAGGTCTGGAAACCTTGGTATGCATTCATCCCTCCATTCAGCAGATATCTACTAAAATTTTATTATACACCAGTTACCCCAGTAGGTACTGAGGATAATGTTGGACAAAAACTGGGTTTAATTATTCACTATTCCCTTCACTGACCAGATAATCTCGGATCCATCACTTAAACTACCTGAGACGCAGTTTCTTCAGTCTTAAAATGAAAAGTGTAGATGAGATGAATTATTTTTCTACTCAATTTCTATAATTCTAAAACCAATTGGGAAGCAAGATACTTTCAAAAACTTTAACATTTTTCTTTTATTTATTCTGCTTCTACATATATAATTCATTTTTTAAATGTTTTGAAAAACACTTGGAAAGTTAATGTTTAACTTAACAGGCTATTTTGAAACCTTAAAATAAAAACTAAAATATAATATGCTTTTTCTTCTGCTTTTCATAAGTTTCTTTTGGAAGTAAGTGTGTAAGTAATGAATAAAACATCTAACTACATATGTGTGCAGATGCAAATAAAATTAAGCATTTTATAGCTGGTTGGAGCAAGAATTCCTATACTAAGTCCTTCTCTTCACTTACCCTGCTGCTAGGAAAAGGCATGCAGAGAGAGACATCTCGTACCCATGGCTAGTCATAAAGTGACTGTTTTCTGGGAGTGGAAAGATAGAAATGACATTCTCAAAACCTGAAAAACTTTACCACTAGGAGTTTAAGATCTGAGACACTCTGGGGAAATCTCTGGAGATTTAATGCTGAGACAATCTGGGGAAATCTCTGGAGATTTAACCCTGAAATTAATACATTTTTAAGTGATTTGAATATTCTGTGCAATCTGAATTTCTTTCACTCAGAGCTGCTTGTTTCTGGTGAACCTTAATGCTATTTGGGGGTTAAATTCAAATTGTGACCCCATATTTAAGAGCAAGTTAAAAACAAGTAGAAGCCCCACCATTCTGCTGTTATACATTTTTATATCTGGGACCATATGATGTTGAAAAGAGAGGTTAAACTAAAATGTACGTTTTTTATATGTTTGAATTATTCTAAATGAGAAATTAATGTTCTTGAAAACCCTTTCTATAGAGACGTTGAACTAAAAGAGATGAAAAGACAGGGTTATGGTGGTGGTCCGGGGAGGGGCACCATCAGTTCCCCAGTGTCTGGTTTATGAGTTACCTGCTAATGTGGTTGCACGAGAAATTTACTGAAGCTGGTGCCCACTGTACCCTGAGCGTCTCATTTTAAAACAATCATTTATGGGTGTGAGAGGATGCCTAGGAGAGCAGAAGGGTTCTGTGTCAATCAAAGCTAATCACTGGTACAGGCGGAGGGTTTCGTTGGCCTTCATGCTCTAAGCTGTGCTTCCACATCTGTGTTTGAAGAGATTAGAGAGGTGCTTCATACAAGAACTGTATTAGTTAAAGCTGATCGACAGAATTTGGAATAAATCATGAAAAAGTTGAGTGCCAGGAGGGAAGGCATGGCAAGTGAGAGATTGAAACCGACGAGGACTAAGTCCCCCCTGGCTGCCCGCCTTTTGTTTCGGGGTTTGCTCACTGGAGGGCATTACCAGGTGCCACGCTCCCACCACCTCCTAGCAAACACCAGGCAGCTTAGCCAAGAGGCCCCGCCAACCTTCTCAGCAGCGTGCTTGCCACCCTTTGGCAAAGGGCTCCAGTTTTATTTGAGATGCTTCATGGAAAACAGATTAGCCCAAGTGGGTAAGTTGGATTTTAGGACCAAGGGTGGGGAAAGAATGAAAAGTGACAAAGATCCCAGCAACAACACCACCCAAGCCCCTGCTCTCCGTTTGCAGCTCTCTTCTCCCGGCGTGAAGGCCGTACACCGGCACATAAATTATGAGTGACAAGTATTTGAACCAATAAAGAGGGCACTATATTTTATATGCAGTAAATTTAATTCCAGATTGTGTTTCACCTCAGCAGGGTGACATGTTTATTGCCAGTGAAAGATGAAAGCCGAGGGAGTTGGAGACGAGCGTCAGCAGTTCTAGTGGGCACCCGTACAATGAAGGTTTGACAGACCGGTGGCTGAGCCCTTGAAATGAAATGCCAGATCAAATTTTACCCCAAAGGGGTCAGATGTACTGTCGTGCCCCCAAACTCGCAATACGAGCTGAATAAATGAGCTGGGTCCGGCTGAGAGCCAGAGGCCAAGAGCACACTCCGAATTTCTGCTCGCAGGATGCTCCTGGGCAGCGGTCCCGGGAACTCAGGACCCGGACGAGGTGGGTCGGAGGGAGGATGGAAGTGCCGCCGCCTCTGTGGGGCTCTAAGTGTCGTTTTAAAAATCTATTAAACAGATCGAAAAGTAGAAGTGAGTCTAAATTGATCAGCCCGTCTCTCAATTTCACCCTACAAGCGCTCAGCTCAGGTGTTCAATTTATTGAACCATAACCTCTTTTTAAACAATCAACATCAACACGCAATAAATATGCTCGGCAAGGGCAATATTTACATGCACGACTCATTGTTTGGGAAGATTTATTTATGGGGGAGCTGACTGGCAATTACATCAGAGTTCATTTGGCCGGCCGTCTGTGGCGCGGCGTGGCCTGGTTCTGGTGACTGCAAGGAGTGAGCACATTGCAAGAGATGAACCCTGTTTTTTTTTTCCTATGAAATTGGCCCTATGCCCTTGCTGCAAACGTGAGGAGGAATTCATGTTGTAATCTACTATGACTTTACTTTTCATCTCAAAAACAACAAAGGAAAGGAAAGGGAAGAAAATAAGAAAAAGAAAACATTTCTGGCTTAAGGAAAGAGTGTCCACAAGGACGAATTTAATGTGATAATTCCTATAATGACGTTGGTAATTCATGGAAAATGACAGTCAATCCTTCTTCTCTGCACTTACAAAACAGATTCTATTATCCAATATATGGATTGAGCTAGCCAAATGCTTTCAAACTCATGTGTGTGGACAGAGTGTCATCAGCTCTTGAATCAATCAGAAGGGTTAACATTTTAATCAGTTCCTTTCACTGACCCTGCCCTGTAGGGCAGGCAGTGAAATCTACCACATATTTAATTTCACATACAAGTATTTTAAGAATGTTTCTCATAGTTCAGTGTCATGAAGATGTAAAATTTCTGGACTTTGTAATTTCTGAGTTTTTTTCTCTCTCTCTCTCTCTCCCTCTCTCTGGCCTGACTTTGAGTACCTTCTCTTGATTGGACATCTTTTAAGTGTTATTACAGAAGCTGTAAGGAACAGGTACTCTCATGCCTGCATGCAGGTCTAGGAACCCAAATAATGTTATTAGCACCACCTCCCTGATCTTTCAAACCTTAAAGGAGTTACCTGTTTTCCGTAAGAGAGACCTCACATTTGCCGAATGGAACTCCGGACAGAAAGCAAAGGAAACCTGAGCCACTCCTATATTTCTCTATGTAATAGGCCCTATACCCTTACTGCAAATGTGGGGAGGAATTTATGCTGTAATCTACCTATGACTTTACTTTTCATCTCAAAAACCAAAAAGAAAATGAAAGTAGAAAATAAGAAAAAGGAAACATTTCTAGTCTAAGGAAACAGCATCCATGAAGCAGTAGATACGAGAACACCTGCCGCATGAATCATGCCTGCAGAAAAAGTGGGTGCATCTTTGTCTTCAACCCTATGGATGTTGTGAGGGTGTGTGTTGGTCAGAATGTGTTCACTTTTTTGGTAAGACCTTTAGATGAAAGTTGCTGTATAAAGGGCACTTTCTCACCTAGATCAAAGGGACTTAGCTGTGGATGTTATAGACACCAGTTGCTGTTGCTAACACTGTGGTCCAGCATTGTTTTCCGACCACTGGAAATTACTCTGGTCAGTCAATCCTTTTTCTGCAATGGTCCTTGAAGCATAGAAGTGAAGCATTTATAAGCCCATGTCCTGTGTAACGCACCAAGTATTCCACAAGTCTCTCTTTTATCCACCAAACTGCTTCTCTTTCTCCCCCAGCTTCTGTATGTCCTGACCTTCTGTTTCTCTGTGTTCCCTGCTGTTTCCACCATTTTCCTTTCCAGGCTGTCCTGTCTGCTCATTTCAGTCCTCCTGTGCTTGGCATGGAGTCCCATGTGTTTGGCACATACCCTTCTTCTTGGCCAAAGAGCCCCAGAAGACTTCCCCGGCTTTCAAAGCCACATAGCACGAAATGCTGCCAAACCAATCTATTCAGTTTGTTTCCCTTTTAGCAGGTCATAACTACTGGTCTTACTTAAAATTCATTATAAGTTCTCAGGATATAAGGATCAAGTAATGGGATAGGAGGGTTGGTATATTCCAGACAACTGAAAACATTAAGTGATGTCAGAAGAGGAATGATACTGGACTCAGAAATGATTAGATTCATTATAATTACTAATGTGCAAGACTTCCACACATTTTATAGTTTGAATAAACAGATTTTACATTAGGAATGCATGATGACCCACCTTTATTCTGTTGTTGTACTGTTTTTACCTTTTATTCATCTTGAAATCAGGCCCTCAAATTTTAATACCATCTCCCAAGTTCCTCTTAGATTCATACTTCTTTTCCAAGTCCACAGCCAACATCGACATTAAGGCATTTTTCACCTTAACCCGCGTGGCCTCTGCTAATTCTGACTAAGGACACTGAAATCTTTCTCTCTGTATCATTGCTTCTTGAAACTTCTTTCTTTTTGTCTGCTCTATAAAATTAAATTTAAGCTACTTGTAATTTATTTTAAACTCTGTTCTCTGACCCTTTCAAACCCACTAACTTGACAGTGGGCATGTGTTTGGAGGCCCAGTTTCCTTCTAAACAGTTGTGTTGCCAGAGTATTTTTTGAAGCTAGAGACGGGGCAGGTTTTGTACTTACCAGTGTGCCTAGCACATAATAGTTGCCAAATAAATGGAACCTCATCATTCACTATGACACATGGTCCTCCTGTTTTTGCCCGGCTAATCTGCTCCTTATTTTTAGAAGATGACTTCACATCAATCTCCATCCAACTTTGCTCATGCTTTTTGTAGATTTTTTTTTCTCCTATTCTTCTGTATTCATAACACCTAGCTCAAGGTCCCCTCCTGCTAGAAATCTGTCTGTCCGCATCCCAGGAATAAAGAATGAATGGATATCAGGGCAACTTTGTGGGTTATGTTTAGTTATTTAATACAGTTCGTATAATTGAAGATTATATTTTGAGAGAATACCTGGATCTGTTGAGTAACAACTTTTGCTAAATTATGCTAAATTTCCCATGCATGTTTTTATGTTTAAGTTCTAGCCATCCGTAAAAGGTACAATTAAATGTCTGCCTCCACCACCCCATGCTACCCACATCCCCATCCACAAAGTGAGTCACTCTGGTGATCTTTGCTTCTATTTCTTTATTTTATTTCATTTTTATTTTGATCTTTGCTTTTAAAGATAGTGATTCTCTGTTTGTTAGGCTGCATTAGCTGTTTGCCAAGTTTGGGAGGAATCACATCGTATCAGATCTTGTTCAACTTGCCATATTGTATCTCCCTTAATGGAGGTGGAAAAGGCAGAGTGGAATTCAACCTGGCGAATGTTTAGTGAAGATGTAGAAGGCCAATGAGTCTGTGGTGAGACACAGATGTGTGGGCAGCCTCAGGGTGACAAGCATTTACATGTCAGTAAGGGCTGGGACAGCTTTAAGAAGAGAAGGACGCCGGAGCAAGATGATCAGGAACAAGGTATTCCATAAGCGATGGCCGGCAGTCCAGTCTTAGCAGACCACCAAGGGAAAGTTAAGGAAGAAGTTGGACTTGATGCTACATGTACTGGGATCCACTTAAAGTTTTTGAATAGGCAAGATTTTTAAAAAAATATTCAGTCATGTATCCTAGTGTCCCCAAACAGTATATAGTTAGTGATTACTATTGAATGAATAGAGAAGTGATACAGTGGTTACATTCTTTTCGTATGATTGGATTTTCCCCTCACTTCTAGTGATCTTGGAAGTGTCTGCTGCATCTGTATTCCATAAGATAATGTTTGTCTCCAACAGTGAGGGTCACTTGTATGGTGATTTTTATAACTTAACTCAAAATCGATTATAAAGTAGCAAAAACTAAAGTGAATTTGAGAGGACAGCGGTTGAGTGGAGACCAAGGAAATAAACAAGAGAAAGAATTGTAATTACAGTGCAAAACTGAGCATTTTAGAACAACATTGAATAAAAATATTGCCTGGGATAGTAAAGTTCAGTTGTGCTTACACTGCTAAGATTTCTTTAGCTCTCCTTCCATACACTCTTCCCCCAGAAGGTGTTAATTGATGTTGGCATTGAATCTTCTGAAGTGGTGGAATTTCATATTTTAAAACATCCAATTAGCTGCAAAAATGAGTGATGGAATGGGTAGCTGAATATTTTTAAAGGCCAAGAAGTACCTTCATTTTAGGGCATGTACAACAGTGCCCTGAATCAGCCTCAAAGGATCTTTCCTTCAACTTTTGTTTTATCTCTTTTTACAAAAGCTAGGATGGCAGCATACACTTCCCAAAGGAGAATCCTCACAATTTTCTTCAGAATGCCAAGAGTTATAGTGAACGATAAATAACCTCTCTGTAACGAGCGGTGCCCCCCCCCCACTGGAACAGACTGTTCAAATCTATTTGAATAAAAAGCCCACACATATATCAAATTAAACAAAATAGCATTGTTCCAAATACAGACCAGGCAGTCTTCCCAGACTCATGTCAGTAAAATTTCATAGCACTCCAAACCATTGTACAGCAGCTCTCTTTCTTCTCTCCTTTATGTGTGAGTGCAGAATCACTATTCCTAGACAAAGGAATGCAGACAGAGGCTGTGCCCCCACCACGCAGTTGAATAAAATAAAGGTCCAACAAGGGACTTTAATGGCAAGAAAAAACAATGCACCTCTGAAAATACAGGTGGAGACTACATCTAACAACCAGATTAGGAACAACTGACCAGCAAGAAGCTATTTTGCTTATTGCTGGGACAAATATTTTCACATTTGATGTGGTATAACTCTGAATCAATCTTAATGAACAAGGAAGCTAATTGTGTGCTGTTGCTGTGAGACGGGAAGGGGGCAGTGGTGTGCTGGAGCTGTTTTGCACTAAAAAGAGCCAACTATTAAATTTTCAGAATTTTGCAATCCATTTGTTCTATACAACCATTATTAAAAATTAATTTAAAAATATGCACAAACTTAAAGTTCAATAAGTTCCACCAAAATAAAGCTAAAGATCCCAATGTATTGCTTCTTATTTTTTAACATCATCTGTACTCTTGAGGTCATTTACATCGTTTGTGTCTATATGGTGGATGTAATATGGAATGGTGGGATACTTTTATGTTTCTTCCCCAATTCCCATTCAGCAGTGTTATGCTAGTAGCTTCGAATTAATCACTTATCCAGAGTTATCATTTTCCCCCATACACACAAACAGAGCTGATTGTTAAATGTTTATTAGCACACTCCTGGGTAGAAGTTCTTTGAGAGCAGACATAACTTCTCATGCAATCTTAGACTATTTAACTGAATGGGAATTTGACAGTGTTCAGTATCTCAAGGTTAAGAAGTGTCTGTGCAGGTCTAGGGCAGAGTTTGTATGCTGTGCTCTCTTCCAAAAGGACACACTCAGAAATTAAAGTAAATGCCTCAGATCTGGCATCTTCCATTTTTTTGACCACCAGAAGATATTTATCATTAGGATGAATTGCTTTATGAGGGAACATTTATATTTATTCTCACTGCCATGATATATTTTCAGTTTTACTAAGTGTGGTATAAGTTAGCCTGAATTGTGATGGGACTGTTATGCCCAGGAGTCCCCCCAAAGACCACACCACCAGACAAGTTGAATTAAAGAGGAGTCCTTTTTTTGAAGAGCTGGCAACTGCCTCAGTGTCCCAACATGGGGTTTCTGAGAGCAGACCCGACTTGTGTAAGGCTCTGACTTTTATAACGCAAAATATTTCCAGGGGGCAGATAAACATAGTCATAGAAGCAAAAAACAGCAGTTAGGGGAAATCACAGAGCAATTAATAATTTTCCTTTGCAAAACAGGTACAATCAGATAGGGCAGGGGACTCGCAGGTGAGGGTCATAAACAACATGATCATATAAAGCTGTAATCATAGGGACTACATGGTCAGTAACTTACATTACTAACAATTTTAGCTAAAGACATTTACAGTTACACTGGGAGGGAAAACAGGAGGAACTAGTTTTTAGAGGTGATGAAATGTGACAGAAAGGGAGTGAACAGTACAAAGGAGTCAAACTTCCTCTTTCTTTATATTTTTTTTTATTAAATCATAGCTGTGTACATTAGTGCAATCATGCTCTTTTACCATTTTCATATCATATACAAATAGCATGAAGACCACCTTACAGAACATCAGTAAAGCACAACAGGAGGAAATCACCACCATGTTCCCCACTCTTCTCATCCTGCCCAAGCATCTGCTCTCATCACACAGAGGAGGGAAACCAGCAAAAAGCAAGCGAGGCTGGAAACTACAGGTTGAGTTCACAGTGATGAGGTCTCACGCCATACCGGGGCTGCCACAGCTGCCTTTCTAGGCTTAAAGCTGAAAGTGACACTATTTCTTATCATTTGAACTCATTAGAAGTTCCATAATTATTATCCATTCCCTCCATCGAGACTCTATTCTTGCATTAAAGACAGTTGAATTATAATAATTTATAATTTATTTAAGTAATGATAGTAAAATAGTCTTAAGATATCCAAGGTTATACACACAGAGTACAGCAAAATACATACATATTTGTGTGTATATGTGGATCACTACAAAGTTTTGAGATACACAAAAGTCAAGAAACATAAAATCCACACAGATGGAAACAAACAAAGCCCTCCCGGAACCACTGATAAGCCAAGTGAGTTGAAATTTTCACAGGTAAATCAGAAAGGACACTGCTGACTGTGTTTATTGCCATCAAAATAATGGAACATAACACAGTCCATCTCAAAACGTTCATAGTGACCCATATATATATATATATATAAAATATATCAGACATATATCTCTATGAGTGTATATACATACATACACACACATAGTATAGTACATTATACTATACACACGTAAGTTATGTTTACAGAGAGTGCCAAAATCATGTATACACATTTTACAAAAGGAAAAAAACTGTACTAAAATTGTAATAATATGTACCAGTAATGTTTTTTATCTTGTATATTGTATCTTTTATCTCTCATAATTGCAGAAATCAAAGGTGACTTTAGTATTACAATTTTAACACAATTTTTTTCCTTTTCTACATTGTATGTACATTTTATTGGAACCCTTTTATATGTACAATTTGACTGACTCCTGAACAACATGGAGGTTAAGGGCACTGGCCCTCTGCACAGCTGAAATTCCACTCAGAATCTTTGATACCCCCAAACTTAATTACTAATAGCCTACTATTTACTGGAAGGCTTACTAATAAAATAGTCAACTCACATATATTTTATATTATATGTATTTTATACTGTATTCTTACAATAAATAAATTTGAGAAAAGGAAATGTTATTAAGGAAATAATAAAAGAGAGAAAATATATTTGTTATTCATTAAGTGGAAATAGGTCATCATAAAGGCCTATCCTCATTCTTATCATATTCACATTGAGTAAGCTAAGGAAGGGGAGGAGGAGGAAAAGGCAAAACCATATTTGAGTGGACCCATGTGCTTCAAACCCATGTTATTTGAGAGCCAACTGTATATATATTTTTAAACAAAAAATGTGCTTTGACCTGGAATATCTGATCAGAGCTCTTTGGATGACATTTATGTCAGGACTAAGACAGCATTTAAAAAAAAATAAAAAATTTTTCTAAAACAAGAAAGTATAAATATAAATAAATTTGCTTTTCTGATGATGACTATACTATTTCATGATTTTATGCTAAAAGAGGCCAATAACTATTTTACCATCCCTCAACCAAGTTCCCTCATTTTTTAGTGAATAAATCTGTCTAAGAATGTTGTGTGATCTTGCTGTTGGCCTCTGTGCTCAGGGTTGTTTCTCCCATGTTTAAATGGCACACCCAGCAGACACAGTCTACCTTGAGGAGCAGACCCCTTATGTTACAATATTAAACAATTATTTTTGGCTGCATCATTGGATTTCAACTGCCTGAGGTGTCTCTTGTGTTCCAAATCAAGTCAAATTAAGACTGTGTACACTAGTAAATTAAAGAAACAGATAAGCAGAACAACAACAACAAAAAAACCAATAGGAAGATTATCCTTGTAATGTTTCATTAAGCAACTTCTATTAGGAAAAAAAAGATCATTAATGGTAACCCAGGTTTGAACTTAAAACACAAAATTTAAACTGATTTGCACAATGTGTTTTTACAAGTAACCTGTGCTTTTAATAGTCACTCTTTAATACATGACAAGTATCATCTTGAATTTTATGTGAACTGATTCGCAAAAGTCGTTCAGCAAATTAATGTAGTTTTGGAAAATTAACAGCAAAGTAGGCATGCCGCCAAATGTCTAATGACAAATTGAAGGGTTTGGAGATGTGTCTGTCTATTTGCAGTACTGGAACTGTTTTCAAAACAAAAACACACTGAAAACAGTGCTGGCACGATGGGAGATGCAGTCATTATACAATTTTAATTGACAAATAATTCCATTTTGTGTGAATAAATTCACCTAGCCAATAACTACATTATCATCTTTCATATACTGGTTTCCTGTCCCATCTCACGCACCTTCTAATTTTGATGAATTTGAGCAAATGTATCTGGCAGCATAGCTGTATTGGCAAGTCAAGGAAAGACCACGGTGAGTTGGTGGAGGCAGACGGGAGGATGTGATTTGTCAGAGGGACAGAGACCTTCTTTAGCATTACCTGTTGTGCAGATATTATTATCCTTCATTTATCTTCCCGCCCGAACATTCAGATTGTGATGTATCCTATTCTTTCAACAAGACGCTGAGCATTTCTCCAATTTAACTCAGGTATACAAGGAGTATATGTGTAGGGGTGGAGACCGGGAAAATTGGAAACCTTTATCTATCTATGTATAATTAATCCTCCCACATTGGCTTTAAAGTCCAGCATAATAGACTCAGAGTACAGCCCAGGTTCACACAAGGAGCAGAGCTGCTGAAATGTAAAATGATTACGAATATGAACATACTCTAGCTAAGGGCAGGTATTCCAATGGCGGCATTAAATATAAATACAATAGAGTATTGACATAATGTAGTAAGGTTCCCTCGCTATTAAAAGGCTTTGTTCTAAAGCATATCTGTGTACACAATGAGATGATGAACACAGTGCATCACATAGCTAAATTTAATATATGCAGGGGTATGATGTTTGCAATGCATGCATTTCAGCAGGTCCCATTAGTGCGCCTTTCCCCTCCAGTGAAAACAGAATGAACCACAGCCCCTTCTGGTTTGCATAAAGCAAACAAAATTAGATTTGCTTTGCTGAATTGAAACCCGCTTGGGATTGTGAGCCTCTCTCGGGGACAAATTACTTCAAACAATCCCTTTGTACCATAACAAAATCAAAAAATTCAGGCCAATCAACATGGCTCAAAACCCTTAACACAAGAATTAATAATACAACCTAGTCTATTTTTATTGCTTCTGTGCTACAGCTCCTTGTTTTAATGTAATTACACTTATTTGCCGTCCACATGTTAAGTAAGCTTGCATATGTTAAGTAATGCGACATAAAACAACTTTCCTAATTTTACCATTGCTACAAGCATTGTTCCCCCTGGAATAAGATCTGAGCATTGGACAAGTTGAACACTAACGTTATTAAATTAAATCTATTTTTAGACCCTTGATAAATGAATATAGACAAAATGTCAAATGTATTTTCAGATAGGTGTAGAAGCTGATTGACAATCAGATTAGTCTATTAAGAATATTGGTTTATGGAGTGTTATTCACTTGATATCTGTTGGCTCTGAAAGCCCATTGCCCTGCAGCAGAGAAGTGCACATATGTCTGTAAACATGGAATCTCTTAAATCAAGTATCTGGTCAATGATTGCTTAACTTCAGCAGCTGGAGTTAGTATCAAGATGATATATATTCCTACTGCTTTTAACACCTGAAAGTCAACAGAGGTTATATACCACTAAAATTTTCATCTGAACCACAAATTTACTGACTTTATAGATTTGAAATTTAAAATCCGGGATAATTTTTTTCTATTGCTTTTTTAAAATGTGTAGATCAGATAGAATATTTGAGGTCACCAAATCTTGGTCTTCTTAGGTCAAAAGAAGTTTTCCCCATTGCCTACTCCTTCACAAACATAGTATCATCTTTAGACAAGAAGGATATGTGAAATATTCATATTATGTATCAAGGAAGGTTTTACATAATTGTTAAAATTCTGTTAATTTTGAGTAACTTGAGTAAGACTCACTTGACACCAAATAAATGCTGAGGAGAAAGTCAAAACCAGCCTATCTTTAAACATGGATGTCTCTACATAACCATGAGAGCATTTACACACAAAAAAAACCTATCACTGTGGCTCATCCAATTGTCAATTCTCTCCAGAAGATCATTTAGTCTCGTTGTTTGCTATTGAATAGGTAAATAAACATGATTGACATTTTTCTCCTTCCTACCACCTAGGCAGATTCAATCTGATTTTTTACCACACACAAGATTATATAAATTATTTACTAAAGATATTTATATTAAATATTTGCAATTAGACATTTCTTTTAAATATTGCAAAACAGTTAATGGTGTCGAAATGTCTCAAGCTGGGTCTACAGGTATGTTTTCTTTAGGAAGGACATTCTTTAAAACAGGTAAAATTAGATTGCTCTTATGTAAGGCACAACAGCTCCAGTTTCCTACCAATCTTCTTATAATCAGCCCTTGTCTGAGCCCCGAAAGCCCTCACATTTGAAAATCCCTAATTGAGAACCCTGGATTAGTTAGTTATATAGAAATATATAGTACACAAAATACCCAAGGAAAGGTATAAAAGTGGAATCAAGACATTCGGATTTCCCAGATGAACAAAACCCACCCTGAGCTACGTGTGACTATGTATGTATTTAATTCCGTTTAACCACCCCACTCACACCCCTTAGAATCTGTGTTGCTGTACAGGTGAGGTGAGGGAAATGGATGGCATCCCTGGAGAAGACTCAAGGTCAGTGGATCGCTTTGGTATTCTAGCGTGAAAGACCATTCTCCACCTCTTCAAGTCAAAGTTTTAACAGCACAGTTCTTTTAAAGAACAAGGGATGATGTCATTATTTTCGTTTTATTCATAAGACGTAGGAATGCAAACTACCTTAGTTTTCTGCTATTTTTTGCTTTCTATTATTTAGGTCTTATATTAAGTCCTTGGATCAGTTCCCAACCTATTGTGATTCTAATTTGATTTGTATACCTCCTTCTTTCTCAGAGGTACTTTAAAATCTGAGATAAAAGAAAATGAATGAGTTGTATGTACATGCCAGAGCAGGGAGAGCGAGGATACAGGATCAGGGAGCGGAGTTCAGCTCAGAAAGAACAATTCCACAATCTTACACCTGCCCTTGCTCATACCTGCTCCCTCCCCTAACAAATCAGTCTTTTGTTCTCCAGCTGTAACCTCAGGGCCCCACCTCCTTCTCTCTTAAATTAATGTTTAAGTAATGCACTTTGGTCAAAATTGAGTCCAATTTATGTGAGAATTAGTCACTATTTTCTTTCCTTTTTTTTTTTTTTGTTTTCTTTCCCTCACCCCCTCCCTCCTCTCTCTGTCTGCTCTCTCCTTCCCACCCATCGAAAAACGGTCTTTTCAATGTATGTTGCTTTAATAGCTGAATATCCATATGAGGGAAAAATGACTTGACTCTTTGCCCTACACAAATTTAGAAAATAAGAAGACAAGATAATGGACTAGGCTTTGTAATACATATATATGATAAAGGACTTTATCAAGACTTTTTTTTTGCAGGTTTTGACTGGAGATAGGTTTGAACCTGCCACCTCTGGTATATGGGTATATAGGGCCGGTGCCCTACTCCTTGAACCACAGGAGCCACTCAAGACATATGAAGAATATCTACAACTTAATGTTAACAGTAACAACCAAAATTAAAAAATGGGCAAAAGATTTAACAGACTTTTCACAAGGAATATGCATGAATGATCAATAAACACATGAAAAGATGTTCAACATCAATAATTATCAAGGAAATGCAGAGTATAATGACAATGAGATATCAGTACATACCTATTAGGGTGGTTACAATTAAGAAAACTGAAATGCCAAATAGTGGAAGATTAGAGAGCAACTAGAACTCTCACACAATGCTGGTGGAAATATAAAATTGTATTGTCACTGTGGAGAACTCTTTGGTAATTTTTTATAAAATTTAATGTGTAATGAAGATGTAACCAGCAATTATACTACCAGTAATTTACTGAGAGACATGAAACAATGTCCTTACTCAAATAACTTTTACCTATAGCTCAATTTTGGAAATAATATTAAGTATAAATTAACATCAATGAATAAACTGATTTGATATATACCTATAAGGAAGTATTACTCAGTAAAATACAAGAATACACCTGGATAAACCTCAATTATGTTCAACCAGAGATGCCAGACAAGGGAAAGGAGAGAGCGCATGATTCCCTTTATATGTGATTCTAGAGCAAGCAACTCCATAGTGATGTAAAACAAACCAGGGGTTGCCTGGAGATTGAGATGGGGTTGTTAACTGTAAAGGAAAGGAGAATTTTGAAGTGTGATAGAAATGTTTAAATGTAGTTGCAGTGATGATTGCAAGTTTGCATGTCTTTGTCAAAACTCAATAAATTTTATACTTGAAATGAATTATTTCATTGCATGCAAATTATTACGTTAATAAAACTTTTTGTTTAAAGTAGCTAATATCTAAATGCATGCAACAATGGATTGTCTGGCTACTACTATAGTAACTATTGTGAAACCAATTGTATCTGCAGTCACAAATAGCAGAATATCTTTCTTTGGAGAAAAATCATGATTCAAAGTTTTCATTGCCAAAATTAGATTTGGGGTTTTTATGTTTGATTTAGAAGTTTGCTTCTATAAGTAGGCTCCAGCCTTGGCTGTACCATTTATTTTCCTTTGGCAAGTCGATTAACTTTGCTAGACCTTGGCTTCCTCCTCTGTGGAAAGAGAGGCCTGGCCGCCATTCAGATTTAATACAAAATTATTTCGCACCTACCCTGACCCAGCACTGTGCTGGATGGCCTCACATACTTCATTTCTTTCAGCTACTGCTCCCGTATGTCACTTCACATTAAAAAAACAAGGTTTTAGGGTTTTTGGCTTTTTCATTTTCAAGGAAAATTGCCTCTACCCCAAAATGTTAGTTTGTATTACATTACCTTCCAATCGTGCTAGCAAGCAGAGAACTTCAAAACTTTATTATGAAGTGCAAATCTGATTCCGTGTGCCCAGATGAACTTTTACTTTACTCCATTTCAAATTCACCTCCCACAGTTTGAGAAAATAAACTTTTAAGTTTCAAACCAAATCACGATAAGCTTCAATTGCCTGAGCCATAGAATTCTTACACTGACAGAATTTGACTGTTGATAAATTCAACTCTAGGGTCTAGGGCAGGAGGAGAAGCTACTTAGCAAGCCCCGGACGTGGGAGGTATTATTCCAGAAGTGCCTACGTGTTGCTGCAGAGAAGTGTGGTAACTACGTGACTGAAAAATGCAAATTTTACTCAGTTGCCTTCCCAAGGGTTTCTTCCTTCCAGGGAGAGAGAAATTCAACACAGCTTCTAGGAAGAGACTATTAAAAAAAAAAATGCTTTCCTGGAGATGGTGCATATAATATAGTTATTATAATACAGCATAATATATTTCCAACATATCAGAAAATGGCATTTCATAGCTTCATAATGTAAACTTTGTTACTTCCGGGTGCTAGAACCTTTAGTTTTCTCTTTTTAGATTTATTTCTGATGTTCCTGTCTCTTTCAGTCTATCTTTTTCTTTCCAGAGACTCAGCTTATTCTATTTATTGGTGTTTTTCTCTTAGACTAACTTTCTTGCTCAATTTTTTCTTTCTTTTTTAAATTTATAACGTTTCTTTCTCTGCTTATTCAGAAAAATAAGAAAATGTAGATAAGCAAAAGGAAAACAATACACAGTGACAAGCAGCTGTTCTATAACCCAGATATCATTATCAACACATTTAATATTTTATTGTGGACATTTCTAGAATTCTTCAATCCATATTTATATATAAGCAGAAAAAAATGACAGTGGAGTCAACTGATTATTTAGGGATCAAAAGAAAACAATCTCTAAAGATTATCTATCCTAAGAGAGATTTGAAAAGATAATTATATCTATACAAATAATAAGGAATGTTATAAATAAGCTAGGACCTGAGGAAAAGACCTTGGGAAAATCAACATATGTTTGACAAAATGAATAGTTTAAAACAAGGTTCGGAAGATAAAGTTGAAAATTTATTTTACAAAGTTGAGCCAAAGACAAAGAGATAAAAATATGAGAAGCAACATGAGTCATCTAGAATATCTAATATTCTATGAATGTGAGTTTTAGAAAAAGAGAACAGAGAAAAGTAGAGGGCAGGAGATTATAAGAATTATTCATCTGCCATGTACTTAGCCACGTTCTAGGTGCTGGAAATGTATCAGTGAACTAAACAGTCAAAATCCCTGCCTTCATGAAGCTTACATTAGTGGGAGGAGAAGATAACAAAGACAAGTGGGGAGAAATAAGCAAATTATTAAAATATATTCAGATAGAGACAGGTGCCAAGGAAAAACGAAGCAGGTGAGGAGAATAAGAATGCTGGAGAAAGAAGGAAGAAGAATTATAATAATTTAAAGAATCCTCATGGAATTCCTCATTTATAATGATGTCATTTGAACTAAAAGAGATGAGAGACGAGGCCTGAACACATCTAAGGAAAGGGAGTTTGAGTGCAGGAATAAGCAAGTTTATATATAGGTCAGAGGTGGAACAAAGCCTGGCAAATTCTAAGAATAGCAGTGTGGGACAGAGTGCAGTGAATAAAGTGGGAGAGTTGTAAGAGATAAGGTAATGTTCATGTGTGCCCATCATTTAGCTCCCAATTATTAGAGTCTATGTAGTATTTTTTTTTTCTATTCCTGAAATACTTCATTTAGGATAACGGTCTCCAGTTCCATCCAAGTTGTACAGGACATTGGAAACCAAGAAGGGGGGAGGATGACAAGGGGTGAGATATGCAAATTGACCTTTAGGATACAGTGAACACTATCATGGTGAGGGACACACTGAAAATCCCAACTTAAACATTATACAAAGTATAATACACGTAGCAAAAGACTTGTACCCCTCGATATTTTGAAATTTCTTTTTTAAGTGGGGAAAAAAGAGTCATCAAGAGTCAGACCTGGTAACACTTTATAGCCATTACAGGGACTTACTTTAATTTAAAAGAACTAAGGTGTTATTATGTATGTTTGAGTATGAAGACATTGTACACATTTTTTAACAGAATCAATGCAGGAGAATAGGCTGTAGGAGGATAAACAGTGAAGCCAATAAGAAGACCATGACCAAAAAAGTAAAAAAAATACTTATCATTGAAACTAAGAAAAAATTATGTCTATGCATATATAAATAAACATGAAACATGGAAAAAAAAAAAAAGAAGAAGAAGAAGAAGAAGACCATGACCGTGATCCGGGTGAGAAATGGCAGTGGCTTGATCCCAGTGGTGGTAGTGGAGGTTGTCGGATTCTAGGTGTATTTAGGAGGTAGGTGCATTTGGATTTGCTAATACTACAGATTGATTTTGTGTGAGATATGAAGGAAAAGGATGAAGAGAATGTGAAGTGTTGGCCCGAGCAACAGTGCTATGGACTTGACATGAGCTGTGTGGAAGCGTGTAGACAACGAGGGTGTGTTTGTGGGTGACTAGAAGTTTAGTTTTGGACACACTGAGTTTGAGATTCCAGTAAAAGAATTAAAACAGACCTTTTTCTTTGCTGTGACCTTCACCTTTTTTCCTTTCTATTTTCTCTGTCCTCTTTCTCTTCTTTCTCTCTTTTTTTTTTCTATCTCCTCCTCCCTGAACCTTGATTGGCATTAGACAGTTGACAAATGACCCACAAGACTAACAGAGATTGCTCTGAAAACAGCTGAACAGACAGCTGCCCAGGTGAGACTGTGTCAATGTTTCTGAGGCATAAAAGACTGAACACTTCTCAGCCATTCTAACTGGAAATTGTGCAGCAGTTATAAAGAAAATTGCTACCTCAGCCGTATACTCTTCTCATCTCCTCAGACTTTGAAAATTCTGCTTTAGCTCAGAGAGTCACCTAGTCTTGTGATGCTCCCTAAAGAGCATCAGTCTTTGTATATTTTTCTTTGATGTGCCTGGTGGACATCCGGGTAGACACGTAGAGAGGGGTAGGCATCCAGATACATGGATCTAGAGTTAAGGAAGAAATACGGGCTAGAAATAAAAATCTAGAAGTTGTCAGCATACGGATGTCAGCATATAGCATAGTCGATATGCTCTTTTCTCGGTAAACCAACAAGCGCGACCATAAACCTTTCTTCAAAGCCAAAGAATACAGGAGATCACCTATGAAGGAGATTTATGAAGAGAACAGGCCTAAGGGTTGAAATCTGGGCCATCCAACACTGAGAAGGCAGGAAGATGAGAACAGCTAAAGATACAGAGAAGCATCAGGTATGTGGTTAGTAAAACCTAGAGATTGTGATTTCCTGGAAACCAAGCAAAGAAAGTGTCTCAAAGAGAACTGATCAGGGCAGCTGACAGGTCACCTTAGAGGATACAGAAGAGCTGGCCGTAAGTGAGCTGTCAAAAGTGACCCAAACAATGTCGAGGATGTTGATGACACTGAGGAAAGCAGTTTTGGAAGACTGATATCTCAAAGTCCTATTAACGGGGATCAGAACTTTACTAGACGGAGAGAAAATGCGGAGAGCGACTTTATAAAAACTCTTTTGAGGAATATAGTTATACGTAGAAGCAGCGAAATAGAACCACCAACGAAGAAAATGGGATCAGGAGTTTCCTTTTAATTTTATTTTTCCGAGAGGAAGACATAACAATGTATTTACAGACTGAATGTATGATTCAGTAGAGAATTAAAAATGATAATGCAGCATAGTATAGTAGGGAAAATTGCAGCAGATTGAACTTCTAGAAGTACAGAGTAGAAGGGTGGTTAGAAGGGGCTGGGGGGCGGGTGGAGGGAGAGGATCGGGAAAATTTGGTCAAGCACATAAAATTTCAATTAAGAGAAATAAGTCCAAAAGATCTATTGTACAACATGGTGACTATAGTTAAAAATAATGGATTGCATTCTTGAAAATTGCTAAAAGAATCAACTTTAATAAGTATCTCCATCCAAAAAAAAAAAAAAAAAAAATGTAAGAATGTGAGGTAGTACGTATGCTAATTAGCCCGAGTGAGCCATTTCACAATGTACATGTATTTCAAAACAACATGTGGTTCATGGTAAATATATATAATTTTTGTCAATTGAAAATAAAAACTAATTTTTTTTTAAATGTCCTTGAGGAAAGAGATGACATGAATCTTGTGAACAAGGGGAGGGTGTGACCTTAGAGAGGAGCTCCAATATTCTATCCTTAGTAACAGAAGGGGAGGCAAAGTTTATGGGCACAGATGCTTGTAGGTTGGCAACTGTGGAGGTGGAAGCTTAAAGGAGTTCTTTTTGCTTGCTTCAATTAGCTAAGTAACGAGCAAGCAAGACCATAAATGGAGAGGAAAGGTGACCGCAGAGAACTCAGTACAGCGTACGAGCTGCCTCCACATCGACCAACATTTCTTGCTTTCTGGCCTGAGCAGCAAGAAGGTTTGTTATTTTCAAGGCCATGCAGACAAATCGCCGCTACTCTGCGGATGCCGCAGCTTACAGTTTGACACTAGGACACAGTCTGACAGTTCCTTACACCACACCTGGAGAGCCTCTTGCCTTCGGCTGTTCGGAGGAGGAAGACAGCCTGGGATCAGCTGGCGTCCCTTGGGCGTGAACTCACTCATGCTGCTGTGACTTACAGTCCGGGCGCTGCTGAGCTCTACTGGGGCCTGTTCCCCACTAGCTGTGGAGGAGGTGGCTGGTGCCACCAGGAAGCACAGGAGAGACTGGAGCCAGCGGATAAATTCTCCTTCCTCTTCCCCTGGCAACTCAGCATAATCAGCCACCCCCCTGGTCACAAAGCAGCAGCCCACTGAGTCACAGACCCCAGTACATTTGCTCTCCCTCCGGAGCTTCACTCTCCTTTCCCCTCCTTTTCACTTCCCAGGATTTCACTACTCAATGAAGCGTTAGCATTTAAGCTGTTGCCTCAGGCTATTTCTCCTGTGGCGACTAAGATAAGACAGTGGTGAAAATGCTGGATGTGTGGGGAAAACTTGTCTTTACAGAGGAGAGAGGTAGAGGGCCCTGGGAAATGCAGTGTGATGGCCTGGCAGCTTTGTGGGTTCTCTGCAGCAAGAGGTGATGAGTTCAATGAGACCAGTAAATGTAGTTGCCTGTTTTCTACCTGTACAACCACATGGAGATTGTGGAAGCAGAGGAAGTGTGCAGGGGGTTCTAACCAGGGATTTAGGTGGGAGCAGACAAGGTAGCTGAGAGTGTATGTGAGGAGCAGGGACCGAATTGGAGCAAGGCGGCCGACTGATAAGCAACAATCTGGACAACGGGATCCTCATCACCTGCCCCACTTGGGGGTCTGACAGTGACCTGGCTCTGCAGGACTGAGCCAGACTCTGGACCAGCAGTGAGGTTTGGTGGCTGTTCCTGGGCTATCTTTGTGCAAATCTTGGCCCTCATATTGCACACTTCCTAGCGTATGGTTAGGAAGACACATTGCAAGATTTGCTTCTTAAAGAAAATCTTGTTTTGTAAAGTCATTGTGGTCTGTGAGTTTATGATAGTTTGAACTTTGTTATTCATTACTTAATTACTGTTTTCCTACGAACAATTATACTGTGGTTAATATGTTAGCATAGCAGTATTCCCAGATAGTTTTTTGTTTGTTGGGAGGTTGGGCTTTGGCGGGGAAGAGTTAACACTTTGCATGAAATATCTTATTTTATAACAGTGAAATTGCTTTCTCTTTTGTGATTTTTTTGAGGTGAAATTTAAGTTTTTGTGTGAGTAATATTATTATACCTATCTTGAGTGTCTTGCTTGTACTGTATCACATTATACCTTTGTTTAATTCTTAATAAACTGTTCACTTGTTAAAAAAGAAAAAAAAAGAATACATCAGTGAACAGTAAAATAAAAAAAAAAAAGAAAAGAAAAAGAAAATCATTTTTTCCCAATCTCTCTTTGGTGAAGCTACAAATATAAAAAGTGAGGTCCCAGCCAGGTTTATTCTCATTTGTGGAGTATTCCCACTGTATGTCCAGTCTCTTGGCTAATGACAATCTCCCTCAGCTGGTAGGTTGGCCATAGAACAAAAAGGACATCTTTGCCTGTCAGTGCTAAGAAAGAATGAGAATTTGAGGAAATGTAAACCTGTGGGTTTTCCCTCAATATGCCCAATATTGTTACCTGTGTCAGGTAGCTCTTGAGGTGTGTGTCCGTGACTTCAGTGCATTCCAGAGGTAAAGGGTAACTTAGATATCTTTGACTGGACAGGGAGAGGTAACACAGTAAGATTAGACCTGATGATATCAAGGCAAGAAGCAGCGAGGATGCTGTGAGTGGGTCAGGTACAGCTGGGAAGTTTGGGGGTCTCATCAGGAACGCAGAACATTCTGTGATTCTTGGGCAGGATATATCATTATCCATAATAGGACTTTCCAAAACTCATCAGGTTGAAATGGCCCTTTGGCACCTGTTCAATGAATAGAAGGCGGCTGCATCAGGATGTATCACTGATCTCAACAAAGAAGAGAACATTTTAATTGCTTCTGGAAAGGGTGAAAAGAGGCCACTTAGAATAAGTCATAGAGGAAAAAAAAATAGTTCATCAGCAGAACTGAGGAGTAGAAGTCAATTGAGCAACACCTTCAATGATTTGATAAGTAAATTTCAACCTAAAATTTTAAAATCAGCTAAATTGTCTATTTTCTCTAAGGAGCAAACCATTTCAAAACCCCAGGCCATTTGCTTCTAACCATGACTTCTGAAGAAGCGACTTGAGGATTTGTTCCAATAACATATGTAAGAGAACAAGGGGAAAAAAATAAAAAGGAAGACATGAAGTCCAGGAAATAGTCAATACAATCCACAAAAATTAGAGATGGATATTGCAGAGCGAGTTATGCAGTTGTCCAGGTGGGAATACGCTTAGTTAGGAATGTAGTATCTCACAGAGGGGCCTTCAGGAAATTGTGGGAGTTGTGATACAGTCTTACTAAATTTATCACAACATAAGGAAAAAATGAAGTCAAGCAGCGTGATAAAAAGGACACTGAAAAGCATTAAACATTTTTTAAAAACTTTATAAGAAAGGGAATAGATTTAGAGTTTAATATTTTTGGCTGCACAGTGAATAATAACATGTAAACATTAATTAATGGTTTTTATAGTTTAGAATCAGACTATAGGTAAAGCAAAGCAACCTTAATTACAGCAACAGAATAGAACGTATATGTTAGTCTTGCACTACAAATGTACAAGAGAGAAACTATTAGCAAAGTAGAACTGAGGAGACTGAAAGGGGGAAATGTTTCAGAAGTAACATCTTGCAAGGTAGAGACTAAAGTGATACCACCTATAGTTGGTAAAACATGAAGTACAGGTGTAAGTACATTTTCTTTTTTTATAAATTACAAAGTAAACACAGAGAAAATAAGTATAAAGCCAGAGCTAAACTTGCAGTGAGAGGACAAGTACTGGAGTGGTATTAATTGAGTATCTTAGCAGAATGTCAGTTACTAATGTCCATAATTTATAATGTTATTTCAAGTTTTGAAAATAAATACCATCAGAACAAAAATGACAAAAACACAGGCATGGCAAGAGAATTACAGCTTTTCGTTATATTGTCTTCTGAATCACTCAACGTTTCATTTTTTCCCAATACGGAATTTCTTTGTTTTGTTTTATTTTGTTTTTCTTTCTTAAATACATGTATTTTATTATTCTTCATTACCTTCTTTTGGGGCGGGCCCCCCCCCCGGGCGTCAATGTTTATTTAAAAAAAAATATAGAAAAAAATAAAAAAAAAAAGATCAGTAAATATACAATAAAAACATGAGGGGAATAAATAACACACACATAATAAATCAGGGTATTACCCCTGCTACACAGTTCGCCTTATATTGTTGGGTAATA